>JAEIFV010000454.1:0-254780 GCA_018904265.1 Lordiphosa collinella | reverse complement strand
AGCGCAGCCAATTTAGCTATAGATTTGATTTCGTTTTGATGTTTATTTGAATTCTGGTGTGTTCAAATAAAGGAGAACGTTGAAAGTATTTGCATTTTAAGTTTTAATAATAAAATTTTTTTTTTGTTTAATGAAGGGAAGCAAGACCAGTGGCCTAAAGTGGATGGAGTCATAATTGCTCCAGTTTTTACCCCTTTTGCTTGACTTATATGTTCGCGATTCCATATCTGCACAATTCTTAGAATGTTTCACATAACAAATTATTTCACAATTTCATCCGGCTCTTCCACCTAAGATCTGCCAAATTGCATAAGTAACTTCAACCCACCGTAAACACATACATATGGACGCACGTAACAGTCGTACAAATTTATAAACCTTCAACATAAAGACAAATTAAAATTGTAAAATTTTGACCATATTCGTTTTTGAAAAGCGATTTTGTGGCACTATTTGTAATTACAAACTAGGAGTTAAAGAAAGAGAAGGTCTCAAGATACTTGCAGACAAAACTACATAAGTGATGTGACAGAATGACAAAAATCTGCAAAAGGACGATAAAAATTTGAACAATGGTGATTACTCGAATTCGCATTTGAAAATTTCGAAGCGGAATATGAATAAATGTAAGATTGGCTTAAACTAGTTCAATTAAATTGATACCCTAAAAAAATATGACCAAAAAGTGTTTTAAAGTACTTTTAATTTTTTGGTCTCGGTTGACCTCTCTGTGGAAATGCCCATCTAAAATTGAATTCAACATTTTCTGCCAAAAAAATATTATATCAGAAGCTTAGAAAAATAGTTTTCATCCTTTTTTTTGGCTTGTTTCTGATTTCGCTCCTTTGTTTGTCAATACGCCGACCGGTCACACTGCTCACTGATCACGAAATCTAATAGCCTATTTATAGGGTATTTACTAGAGTTGGCAAAAAGTCCATAGTCATGTCATCGATTTATTCCCAAAATTTTAAGGAAAACATCGATTAAAATAATTTTTTAAATTTGTGCATAGCTTTCATCTTATAGATGTCACTATATTTGTAACAATATAAATCATATTTTTTTTTTTCTTTAAACGCTTTTAATAATGCAGAGCTCAATTGGCCATTTCTTCGAATACCTGTCCATGAATCGGAAAATTACAATTATCTTGTTATAAAAAACTATCCAGATTACATAAAGAACATACTTTCCAATACTCCACAGGGCAATAATTGCTGTACTTTTATAAAGGCATTGTCATTGGGAATGCAACATTTTTTGTCAGCTTGTCTTAAATTAAATTGCACCAAGATTTATTTATTTTAAATCATCAGGATTGCTCTTTAAGGGGGTATTACTGCTTGGAACGCTGTTTTTGGAGCTTTTTTAAAAAAAATCTTATTTGAAAACGTAAATAGTTATTTAAATTCTGATTTTTTATATTGAACTAGCAAATAATCAGGCTTGCTTCGCTACGCCGCCGTCAGTTAAGCTATTTTAACCGATATATGTATCAGTTTTTCTTTCCCGACTTGGGGGTGGATTTCACCAATTGGAAAATATTTGACCGTATCTTACATACATCGACTCAAAGCAGAGATTAACTCTTATGCCCCGCCCGCGGTTAAACATAAAGTCTCTCCTGACGTTTCCGATCGTGGTGGTGGACTTCTATAAATTAAAGCTTACAAACCCAATTTGATAAAGATCGGCACATAAATAAGGATTGGCCTTGAACACACGTCTTGGGACATTTTCCACCAATTCTCCAACCATTCCTCAAAGTTGCATTGCAAACGGATGAACGCAAAAATTTTTCAAATTTCGCACCATTTTCAGCCCATTTCTTCTACTTAGAAACCTTTCGGGCAAGCGTCCACCATTCCACTAAGTTTCACTGATATCAAATACTTGCCAAAATTCGAGGTTTGTCCATTTTAGCCCATTTCTTCTACTTAGAAACCTTCCAGGGGAAGCGTCTAACTAATCCCCAAAGTTTCATCGAGATTAAGAATTTTGCAAATGTTGCGGTTGGACCATTTTCCACCTCCACGGCCACCTCCATGGCCACGGCCAACTCCAGGGCCACCTCTATGGCCACCTCCATGGCCACCTCCACGGTCACCTGGCCCGTACCAACAGTATGCACGATTCACCAACAACGTTGGCGCTTACGTACTAAATACACCCCCTCACAACTGCACACCTAATTCCCCGCGGGATCACCGCCTATTTTGCCTATTTTAGGCACTCTCCGTTGTGCGTCGCTCTCGTTCGCATCTTCTCAGATCGCTCTGGATGCCCATAATGAGCTCGCCAATGGTTCTCCAGTTGGAATCTGACTCTAGCATGTAGCTGACGAGGTCCTCGATGGGTGGTACAAACTCTTGCCTGGTCCTGTACCTTACACAGCGGTACAACACGTGATGTGGATTTTCGTTCTCATTTGGGCAGGCCGGACATTCCGGTGTGTCTTCGTGCTTGAACCTGTGCAGGTATTCTCTATATCCTCCATGGCCAGTGAAAAACTGAGTTAGGTGGAAGTTTAATTCCCCCTCCGTCCTGCTTATCCATTCCTCCAGGTTTGGAGTTAGTCTGTGGGTCCATCTTGCGTTTGTGGCCATGTTCCACCGCGCCTGCCATGTAGCCATAGACACAACTCTTTCCGACTTTCGAATGGCGTCGGTCGTCACCGGACTTTCCATCACTGCTCGCCCTTCGTAGATCTCCTTCATTTCGAGTGCCAGTATATCCACCGGCATCATGTATGTGTGAGTGTGTGTTTGTACTAGAAAGGAAGCATCTCCGACCACATAAAGTATATATATTCTTGATCAGCACGACGAGCTGGAGTTGATTTAGCCCTGTCCGTCTGACCTTCTGTTTCTATGTTCTCCTCCGTCAGTTTTAAAGCTATCCTCACCAAAGTTTGCACGAAGTCTTTTGGTACAAATACGCTGCACATTTGTCGGAACCGTCCGGATCGGATGACTATAGCATCTAGCTATAGGAACGATCGGTTGAAAAAGTAGTCTTAAAGAGAAAAACTTTTTTGTTTTTAATGGAAATGCCTCCAAAGTACGTATTTCTTAGTTTACTATCCCTTCCCATGATTTCACTAAGTTTGGTCGAAATCGGATGACTATAGCATATAGCTGCCATAGGAACGATCGGTCAAAAAATTAGTTCTAGTGAGAAAACTTTTTGTTTTTAATGAAAACGTCCCTATCATTGGCATACACTTAATTTATATACTTTTACACAATTCTACAAAGTTTGGTCGAAATCGGATGACAATAGCATATAGCTCCCATAGGAACGATCGGTCGAAGAACTAGTTCGAGTGAAGAAAACTTTTTTGTTTTTAATGAAAACGTCCTTTTTATTGGCATACACTTATTTTATATACTTTGGACACATTTCTACAAAGTTTTATCAAAATCGGATGACTGTGGCATATAGCTGCAGTATGAATGCTCGGTCGAAAAAACAAGTTCTAGTGAGAAAAACTTTTTGTTTTAAATCGGATTGCCTCCAAATTTCGTAATTAACAGTGTATTATGCTTTTCCATGATTTCACCAAGTTTAATCGAAATCAGACATCTTTATAGTATACGAGGTGTGTTCAAAAAGTATCGCGAATTTTGTGTTTTTTCAAAAATGATTTATTTTTCATGAATATCTATTTTGTCCCCTTCAAAGTAATCCCCATGAGATATTATACACTTGTGCCAACGGTTTTTCCAATCTTCGAAGCACTTCAAAAATCATTTTTTTTATCTTGTTCAGCTCCTCCTTCGATGCCGTCTTTATCTCGTCAAGCGTAGCGTAACGTCGTCCTTTCATGGGCCTCTTCAGTTTAGGGAACAAGAAAAAGTCACAGGGGCCAGATCTGGGAAATACGGTGGCTGCGGCATCATTAGTGTGTTGTTTTTGGCCAAAAAGTCGCGCACAAGCAACGATGTGTGAGCAGGGGCGTTATCGTGGTGCAAAAGCCAATTTTTGTTCTTCCACAAATCCGGGCGTTTCTGGCAGATTGCTTCGCGCAAATTGCGCATAACTTGCAGGTAATATTCTTATTGACCGTTCTTCCCTGTGGCAAGAACTCATAATGCACCACGCCCCTGCAAGCGAAGAAAACTGTCAGCAAAACTTTCACATTCGACCGAACTTGGCGCGCTATTTTCGGTCTTGGTTCGTGCGGCAGCTTCCATTGAGATGATTGAGCTTTGGTTTCCACGTCATAACCATAAACCCACGATTCGTCACCAGTTGTGCCCCTCTGGAGCAAATTTGGGTCGTCGCGGACAGAGTTTAACATCTCATTAGCAATGTTCATGCGATGCTGTTTTTGGTCGCAATTGAAAAAAAAAAAAAAAGACGAAAAGAAGAGCAGGCAAAAATATAAGTGAGCAGAAGAGAGACATGTAGTAGGAACATAACGCCACAAAAAATCGAAATTCGAATACATAACCCGCGAAAGTTCAAAATTCGCGATACTTTTTGAACACACCTCGTAGATCCCCTAGAAAAAGTAATGTAAAAAAAGTCTTAGAAAAGCTTTTTCCCTCTATTAAAAAGGTTTTGTCCTATTACAAACCAAATGTTTTATTCTTTTCGGGCATATTTAAAAACATACCAATATGATCAAAAAAAAATAAAAAGGAAAGGAAATTTGCAAACGGTGAATCAAATTGGGGACACCAATTGATCAACGGAGAATCAAATGGGCTTTAGTTAATAAACCTTAAGAAAAAATCGCATAGAATAAAATAGTGAAACCAGTGGGGTCCAAAGTAGACATTTCCAAAAAAAAAGGAGAAATGGCCAGATCTGTAACCCGCATTTCTTAGCCATCAAGATAAATCTGTCAAACCATTGATTATAATACTTTAGATTCCTCTCGTCTATCGGAATTTCCAAGGCTACAAACAATCAGACAGTCCATGCGCGAGTTATTTCAATTAAAATGAGTAAAAAATGCAAGAAGCGGTTTTTGGGCCATAACTTCAGATTTTGTGGGTGTGAGGAAGAAACCAAGTATGAGGCAATGCTACACTCGGCCTGCTCTACAACATACGGTGGGTCATTTCAAAAGTATATTTTCGCTTTAACAGGGTGTAATATTCCTTGACGTTTGACCGAAATATTTAAAGATTTTTTGAAGTGGTGCGGTTTTCATGACCGCTAGTGTATTTCAATATAGAGCGGAAAAACGAATTTGTGGAGTTTTTATCCCTCTGGATTTTTTGGGGGCCATCTTAGGCATAAATATCTGGAGATATGATGTCAATGCTTTTTAAAAAAGAATCAAAAGTACCATAAAAATAGCAGAGATCTAAATTAGCCTCTAAAGTTAGACTTTTCTAGGTTTTTGGCAGCTTCCTTACAATAAATCGTCTCCTTCAAGCTATTATGGATGTTGGATTTGTATTGAAACAACCTTAACATAAAGCCCAACCTATGTTCTAATTAGGGGAATTAATTTCCATTTATATCAGCTTGATTGTCAGAGGTACGGCATATTTAATTTTTTGGAACGGATACTAGATATAAATACCAAGCTTAAGACAATCGATAAAATTCGTAGAGTTGGCAGCACTGGTCAAGCGTAAGTTTTCTACTGGCACGTTTTAAAAAAAGTCTGAATTAATTTGTAAAACTTAAATACATTTATACACATTTGGGATTTAGCCATTAACTTAATATTTCTCTAAAGCTTTCGTCAGCAAACTATTCATATTGGTCAACAACATGCGTGGATCCTCGGCCAGACCAGCGCCCACCATGGCGTTGGCAAACAATTGTTTGGTAATAAGTTGAGCCAACTCCGGATTACTGACCCTTAGGGCATTCAGCTTCTTAATAATGGGATGCCTGAAATCAAAAACAAAATTAAATTAATATACGTTCTATTGTTCTGGTGCCGGGGTAACCCACTTGGGATTGATTTCCAATTCCGGCTGGAGCAGAGCAAAACGATTTTGTTCGGGCATCTGATGACTCTGGGTGCGTATAAAATGGCGGGCAGCAGCCATCTCCTCAACGGTAATCACACACGGATGTGTATCCAGCCGAGTGGTGGCCTTGACCTTAACCACCTGACCCTTGAGCTCATCCTCCAGGTAGGGTATCAAAGTGTCCAGCTCGGAACGCGCCAAGCTGCCCTCGCCAAAGTCCGAGAGGGAAGCCGTCTCCTTGGATTCGTCACGCATCTCCTTTTCCACCGAGACCAGCTGCTTGCTTTTGAATTTGGCCAACTGCATGAGTACCAGCTCATCGTAGGGCTCATAACAGAACAACACCAACTCGTTGCGCTTCTTGAGGCTCTCATAGTAGGGTGAGGATTCGGCCAGGATGCGATTGGGCGCAGCCAAATAGTAGATATTCTTCTGTTCCGCACTGACCGAATTGTAGTAATCTTCTAGGGAAATGCGTTTACCCGCCGCATCTGACTGTGAAGACTCGAAGCGCAAGAGTTTGGCGATTTCCTCCTTCTCCGAGGGATCACTGGACGTGACAATGCCCTCCTTGAGGAACAAACCATAATCCCTGTAGAAGGCCTCATACTCCTCGGGCTGTTTCTTTGCACGCTCCTGCAGAAAGCGTATGACGCGAGACGAGATGACACTGGACAATTTTCGTATGAGCGAGCTATTCTGCAAGAGCTCACGACTCAAATTCAGTGGTATGTCCTCGGAGTCCACCACACCCTTGATGAATCGCAACCATTTGGGCAGCAAGTGCTCCGTCTTGGACTGGATGAGCACCTTGCGCGTGTAGAGCGCCACACCCGTGGTGCCACCACCATCCCGGGACATCTCGAAAAGTCCCGGCTTGCCCTCCGGGAAGTAGAGCAGCGCGTGTATGCTCAGCGGAACATCTGCATTGTAGTGCAAGGTGAACCGGGGCGAGTCAAAGCTATTGCTGATGAAGCGATAGAACTCTTGGTGCTGCTCCTGGCCAATGCTGTTCGGTTCCATTAGCCACAGCGGCTTAATCTCATTGGCCTGCTTGCCGTTCAACAGTATGGGTGAGCCCACGAAATTGGAGTACTTCTTGATCACAGTCCTGATTCTATCATCATCGGCATACTCCCTGCATTCGGTCTTCAGGTGCAGCACGATCTTGGTGCCAAAATCCACATCGGGCACTTCCTCAATTTCATAGGTCCCCGTGCCATCGGTGGACCAACGCAGGCCTGGAGCATTTGGAGTCGCCGCTCGGGTGAAAACCTCCACACGATTGGCCACTATGAAAGCCGAATAGAAGCCCACACCAAATTGTCCAATAATATTCGAAGCGGCCTGAGCCGCCTGCTGTTCCTGCTTCAGCTGCTCCAGAAACTGCTTCGAGCCACTGCGGGCTATGGTGCCCAGGTTACTGATCAGCTCCTCGCGCGTCATGCCAATGCCCGTGTCTTGGATGGTCAACTGCATCTGTGGCTTGTCCGTGGTGATGCGAATTTCCAGCGGGCGATCCTTAGCCGACAGTTCCGCCTCAGCTGTGCTCAAGGCGGTGTAGCGAAACTTTTCCAAAGCATCGCTGGCATTGGAGATCAGCTCACGCACGAAGACCTCATGATCCGAGTAAAGCGAGCGGGCCACTATGTCCAGCAGTTGGCGGGTCTCGGCCTGAAACTCATGTTTGTCCACCGAACCAGCGGGCGTTTCCTTGGTTTCCGTGCTAAAGCAGCGATGGTGAAGAGCTAGCATCGAAGGAGTTACATAAGACTGCGCCAATGGAGAAACTGGAGGCCAAACTTACCGGCTGCTGATCGCTGCTGCTGTTGCCCTCTCCAAGCCAAGGCCAAGGCTGAAGCTGAGCGAGCGTTTTGTCTCCAGACTCCACCCAGGCGGCACAACTGACGCGCCTGTCCCAATAAACCAATAGCACGCATTGACATTTTGTTGTCTGCTGTAAACTCAAAAAAATTGTTATTCAACTTTCAACAGAGTTTTATTTCAGCGCACGTTGAGCCAGCCAAGTGTGACCAGATAAGCCCAAAATTTCAGTTTTAGCTTTAAAAGGCTAAAAATAGCTGAATTTTGTCTAACCACTATTCTACATTGTATTCAAACCAGAGACTGTAACGGCTATAAATTTTAAAATATGGTAAATATTATTTGTTGATTTTTATTAATCCACAGTGGGTTTTCTGTGCGAAATTAATAAAGACCACAAAATTATGTTATTCAAACTAAAACCTGTTCGAATTTCATAAGTAGAATAAATTTGTTAAAAAAAGTGGAATTTAACCCATTACCGCCCTATAATTAAAATTAACCCTCTTGCAACCATTGAATCAGTTCCAATTTTGTTAACAGCATTAAAATTTTCCATTTTTATGCATTCTATTCGCCATATTTTAAACAAATCAAGCTTTTTTTTAAAATATGTAAAATTGCAAAATACTTATTACTAATTTTTACATCTATTATGTAAATTTGAAAGAGGCCAAATGGACTCAATATTTGTTTCGGTTTACAGAAAGTCAAAGTTTGAAATTAATTCTAGCGTCATAAATATAAAGCTGTTTTTTAATTAAACATATGAAGGGTGATCCATTTCGAGGTGTTTTTTTTTTAATTTGAACTCAAATACTTAAAATCTTTATCGTTACCCAAAAAAACTATTTTTGACATTTATTTTTCAAAAATGATTTCATTCAAGGGTCCTTTCGGAAGTTCCAATTTAGATTACGTTTTCTAGCATTAGGAGTAATTTGCTTCCAATCTTAACAGCTGGCTTTTCAACAAAGTCTGATCTGACTTTACAAAACCCCAAAGAAACAAGTTCAGGGTGTAACACGACCGGCCTTGACGTCCGAAGCACGAAATTTGGCGCTCACCAATATGATTTCTAAATAAAGCCATTGCCTCGCGCGTTGTGTGTGCTGTAGCATCGTCTTGCTGAAACCAAATCTCGCCGACATCACAGCGTTTAATTTCAGGCAACAAAAAGTCAGCTATCATAGTGAAGTAGCGCTCGCCATTGACAGCTATGTTCACTTTTAAAGAAATTCGAAAAGATGATTCTCACCAGTTCAAAAACCACACCAAACAGTGAATTTACGGTTACGGTTTTGGTTGCTCATCAGCCCAAAAGCGGCAATTTTGTGTATTAACGATTTCATTGAGCCCGAAATGAGCCTCTTCACTGAACAAAACTCGGCACGAAAACAGCTGTTCTTCTTTGAGCTTTCTTAGAGCCCATTGGAGACGTTGTTGAGGTTTAAGACTTTCCATGTCAATCAATTCTGAATAAGGGTGCGTTCAGACACACTGGCAAGCTGCCAGTTTTTATATTTTGTACCAGAGGTACACAGAGTATATTAAGTTTGTGCAAAAATATGTAACAGCCAGAAGGAAGCATCTCCCACCCTATAAAGTAAATATATTCTTGATCAGCATCAACAGCCGAGTCGATATAGCCATGTCCGTCTGTCCGTATGAGCAAACAGATCTCAGAGATGGTAAAAGATAGAGGTTTGACATGTATGAGACAAAAACTTCCTCCGTCGGTTTTAATGCTATCCTTACCAAACTTTGCACGAAGTCTTTTGGTATAAATACGCTGCACATTTGTCGGAACCGGACGGATCGGATGACTATAGCATATAGCTGCCATAGGAACGATCGGTCGAAAAACTAGTTTTAGTGAGAAAAACTTTTTTGTTTTCAATTGAAACGCCTCCAAACTTCGTATTTCTTAGTTTAATATACTTCTCCATGATTCCACCAAATTTGGTCGAAATCGGACATCTATATAGTATAGCTGTCTTAGAAAAGCATAGTCTGAAAAGTAGTCTTAGTTAGAAAAACTTTGTTTGTTTGTTTTCCATGGAAATGTCCTCAAAATTGGCATGTATTTGTTTTATTTGCTCCCACACAATTCTAAAAAGTTTGATCAAAATCGGATGACTATAGCATATAGCTGCCATAGGAACGATCGGTCGAAAAACTAGTTCTTGTAAGAAAAACTTTTTTGTTTTTAAGGGAAACGCCCCCTACGTTGGCAAATATTTGTTGTAAATACTTTTACACAATTCTACAAAGTTTTGTCAAAATCGGATGACTAAAGCATATACAGTGGTGCTCATAGACTTAAGCCACTGCCACTACCATAAACTGTTTTCTTAATAACTTTTTTGATCATATTTATTTCGGCCTGAAATTTTTACATTTTGCAACACTGTTATTTAAGCAGCTGATCACAGTAAAAAATGACAAGTAGGAATTCGGGGGTTCCCAAAAAATTGACTAAATGTCAAAAAGGAGTATTCCGCTCTGCTCATATACTTAAGCCACCTTGAGCTAAAATCGTCAAACTTGTGTTTTTTCCGGGAAAGTTGTGCTAGTTATTTTCTAAACTAAAATATTGAATACTAAATACGTTTCCCAAAACAATTTGACCGCTATGGCTAAAAACAAAAATATAAATCCGGCCGAAAGAAAGCTAATATGGGAATATTACGAAAAAAACACAAGTATTCTACAAATTTGTAAGACTTTACATTTTTCGCGTGGCAAAGTCAGAAATGCCATTGCATTTTATAAGAAACATGGAACCTGGGAAAATATTCTACGTGAAAAGCCCAGAAAAACCACTTTAAACGACGATAGACGGATTGCCAAAATCAGTAAAGCCGATCCGTTCTTGACTTCGACGCAAATCAGAGGTCAAATGGTGGCAGATTATGGCGTGGATGTGTCAGCTCAGACCATAAGAAGACGGCTAAATGAATTCGGGTTATATGGACGCATTGCCCAAAAAAAACCATTGCTGTCCATTAAAAATGTTAAAAAGCGCCTTCAATTCGCCACAGAGCATATTCAAAAAGGTCCTAATTTTTGGAGCATGATTGTTTGGAGCGACGAATCCAAGTTTAATGTCTTTGGGAGTGATGGTAAACCATATGTACGACGTCCTCCCAACAAACAATTGGACCCCAAATACACGAAGAAGACCGTTAAACATGGTGGCGCTTCGATTATGGTCTGGGGCTGTTTCACCGCATCGGGCGTAGGTCCCCTAGTGAAGATAGAAGCCATTATGAACGGCGAAATGTACAGGGACATCCTTATTAACAATTTATCTGGAGAATATGCCGATAATTTGCCACTTGCCTGGATATTTCAACAGGACAACGACACGAAACACACCAGCAAAATAGTCAAGCCGTGGCTTAACCAAGAGGCAATCAATGTTTTGCAATGGCCACCGCAGAGACCCGACTTGAACCCTATAGAGAACTTGTGGGGAATTCTTAAACAAGTCGTTGGCCAAAAAAAAACCAGCAAATAAAAACGATTTGTGGCGAATTTTGCAAGAAGAGTGGAAGAAAATCACCCTCAACAGTGCGCACGTCTTTTGGATTCCATGCCAAAGCGTTGCTCCGCTGTTCTTAAGCAGAAAGGTCATCCCACTCAATATTAAAGTAAATTTATTAAAAGTATAAGGAATATTGGGCAAATTTTAACTTTTTTAACCATTTTTTTCCAGGTGGCTTAAGTATGTGAGCAGGACATTTTGGAGATGGTCTCAGATTTTTTAAGTTTTTCGTTGAATATATATTTTTATAACTTGGTTGTTCTTCTATTAGAACACTGATATATAGAACTAATGTGACACAAAAAATTGGAGCTGTGAAATAAAAACTTTTCTTAATTTTCGTTCAAATTCTTGGTTGAAGTCTTGTGGCTTAAGTCTATGAGCACCACTGTAGCTGCACTATGAATGATCGGTCGAAAAAGAAGTTCTAGTGAGAAAAACATTTTTGTTTTAATTGGGATCGCCTTCAAATTTCGTATTTAACAGTTTGTTATGGTTTTTTCATGATTGCACTAAGCTTGGTCGAAATCGGATATCTATATAGTATAGCTCCCATAGGAAAGTAAGGTCAGAAAAGTTGTGTTATTTAGAAAAACAAACTGCAATGGTATAAAAAACTTCGGCCGAGATGAAGTTAATTTTTTTTTTAAATAATTGTCCGTGTTTTTTTAAATTTTTTTGCCTGCGGCGCATTCTTAATTACTCACATACATAGTATACATTTTTTCTGAATTTTTAAAGTTAGGATAACTCAATTCATAAAGTTTTTTTTAAATGATTAAATAAAATGATAGAAAATTCCTAAAATAACAATTCGCTATTGCTCTGCCCCTATTGCAGAACCATAGTCAAAAATAATCTTATACTATTTGAATAAATAAAATATGACAAAAAAATATGACGCCCGCGGGCGTTATGATGAAACTGCTCTAAACTGTTGTCCACAACACCAATTTGAGGTATAGTTCAAGGAGAAAAAAACAATTTATAAGAAAAAGGTGAAGTAATTCTGGGTTAACAATTACCCCGGAGTTTTCATTAATAAACCAGAAAACATGAAAGAAAAACAAACATACAAAATATTTGAAAGAGATTATATAATTTGGAATTTATGAGCAATATATAAGGCCAAATCCAAAAACGAAAAACCTGTTGAGGTATGACAAAAACAAATATTTTTGAATAAATTCAAATACTTTATTTGCGACTCAAAATTTAAGGAATTCCCTACCCAAATTTGGAGTATGTGGGATAAGGGGAAGCAGCGAAAGTCTTTACTGAATACGCAGCAGACAAGGGCGAAAAGGCTTCAGTAGCTCTCGTTTGTCTTTCGGATTTTGGTGTTTTGTTTTTTGTTTTGTTTTATTTTTCGCATTGACAACGCCGGCGCCGCAGTCAACGTCAATGCGGGCGCCGTCGCGCGCCCACAATGTTCATTGGCAACAAAGCAAGTTTGTTTTGCATGCTGCGCGCCCGTGACGCCCGCTCCGCTTGTCTTGTGCGCCCGCTCTCTTCTATCTCTATTCTCTGTCTATCTGTTCTGCACGGTGTTCGAGTGGCGTTGTTGGCTGGGAGTTGATATCGTTAACGATATCAGCAAGATATCATTTAGATTAGGAATCTCCTTGGTTTAACGGGAAGTCCGGATTGTGGCTGAACCGAAGCAGAGTTATTAATTGACTAACTTAAGGGGAGACATCTGAGTAAAATTTTGGAAAAATCGAACATTTTTTTTTCGCTTAAAATTTTTAGGGTCTTAAAAATAACATACCATAAGATAGAGTCCGGCAAAAGTGTCTAAGTGTCGAAATTTTCCATTCACGGCGATGCCTCACAGGTATATATTTACAGTACTTAAAACTTTAAACGCGTTTTTCTCGAAACCACTTTTTTTAGACTGCCGGACACATAACTCGAAATCTTAACCGATCGATCTGAAATTTTGACAGAAGTATTCAAAATACATTTATCTATCGACACGTAGGATTTTTTTTTATATTGCTTACTTTTTTTTTGTGAAACAATTTTGTAACGTTTTTTATTCGTGAAAATTTTTTCAATCACCTACCATTTTGCAAAAAATCAATATATTTATGCAAAAACTTATTACGTGTGTCGATAGCCAAGCGATGTATAAAAACTATCCAAACTTGATTTTTTGTTCTAGATCAAAAATTAAGGACGTTAGCTGTCCGGACATGGACCCCTTCAACAAAAAAGGGCTCACGAAGAAATGCTGCACAGCCGCCATTTTGTTTTCGACACTGAAAAAATTTATTTTAATTTCGCATCTAATACATTATAAAACCTACTTTCACAAATTTTCGATTGGCTTTTTCATTTGGCCAAAAAAAAACTCCAGAAAATCCGCCTTTTTTCAATTACTCAGATGTCCCCCTTAAATTGATACAAATCCAAATCATTATGTATAAAAGAAGCAATAAATTCAGCACTATACAAAACCTGGAAGGTCATACTTTGTTGAAAATGCACAGAGAGAAAAAAGTCGGTCTAAAATTAAGTTCGAGCGAACTCGACTTCAAAAATACTAAACTTAAAAAAAAGTACTTGATCTACGTACGTTTTGCTAAGATTAAGTACGAACAACCTCAAAACAAGTAAAAAACAAACTTAAAATTAGTAATATCAATCTTAAATAAATAATTGGTATTTTTTAACCAGAAATGTAAAGGGAAAACTAATGGGAAGTGTACAGCTAGCGACTGGCCAAAAACGCATCTTAATTAATATTTTTCATACCTTGCAAATGGAATTTTAATATATTTTGTTATTAAGCAAATGTATGTAGATGTCTGTGTAGGGCTGCCAAGCTGCCAAAACATGTGAGCGCAGAGTTGCCAAATGTTCTGAGATGTACGCATACACACATTTGTGTATATGGGAGGGATCGACTTCGAGATACCCCTTCTTCACTTAGTGCAAAAAAGCCATTTAACCTTGCACAAAACTAATATGCTCTGTCGCAATGAGAATAAAAATGCTGTGCAGCGGCTAGCGTTGTTGCACACACACATATGTGTGGACGCTCATGCACATGATGTTGTTTTTGCTTTGCCTGCCTACGGTCGTTTCAAACGGTAAATCGGCGAAGATGTGCGCGAGGGCCTGAGAAATCGAAGCTGAGAAAGAGACAGACAGATAGCTCACTGACAAATTTTGCCAATGAACTGCGTCATTTGAGATCAGACAGAGAGTTGAGCAGACGAGTAATTTTCAGTGCGCAGAAAAATGTCGAGTGAAAAGTTGGAAATTAAGTGCGGTCCAAGTGGCGTTTTTTCCGAGGACGACGACGAGCTCGTGAAACTAATTAATAGTTTTGAAATGCCGGAAGTTTTGCCGTATTTAAAGGGTAAGTTTTCTTTCAAATGTATTTGAGCTTACGCGCATATTATTTTTTTTTGTTATTTACATACATACATACATGAGTACATAAACATGTCTGTGTACATACAAAAATTAAGTTAGAAGTGTACCTTCAAAAGCCCCATACATTTTTGGCCGAGTTTTTTTAATAACTCGCACTTTAAGCCAGGGTGAACATTTGTTTGTAAGTACTGCGTAAATTCTGGGCGTTTGTTGTACACACTACAAATGATTTGTATGTATGTACTATATGTTCGTATGTATGTATGTATGTACCAAATATTAATGCTTCTTTCGTTATGTGTATGTGTGAATTTTTTTCAGCCGCCCAAGTTACATATCAAAGTTTGCAGTTTCTTCAGAAGGATGACTTAGACGAGGCAGTGCCTCCTTTAGGTCTACGGGTGCAATTTCGAGAGAAGTTTTTGATGTGGAAAAAGTCGAAGGTAATCACTTAAACTTATATTTTAAAGTGCTGTTTAACTGAAAATATTTGAATTTTGCAAGTTCGGCATGGATGACGAATCTTTGTCCACGGGATCAAGAGCTCAAAGTTCACTGGAGACTCATAGCCTATCGCGCAGATTGATTTTGAATAGGGTAAATTTTCTTTTTTTTTTGCAATTTTATATATTCGTTCACGTTCCGAATAAAACAAAATTTTACTATTTTTCTTGTCATTGCAGGATTTGACAAGTGTTCTGAAAGAAACATCGAAAGGTCGTGCCGTTATTTTATTTGAGCAAGAAAATAAGAAACTTTTAAATCGCCACAGAGATGACATTATTAATATCATAGTGGAAGATGCTATCTCAAATAATATTTCCATAAAGGTCCAGGAATTCATTAGTCTATTGAACGAAATTTGTTTAATATTTCCGTGCGAAAAATCAGTTCAGGTAACAACACAAAATCGTATTTACTTTTATAATACAAATTTTTCACGTTTTTTACAGGACTACTACTTTATTTCGAGATCTGCAAAAGGCAATCCGCGTGGAAAGCTATATTCCAAGTACAGAAATGCACGCAGCAAAAAACTAAAAGTGGATGGCTGTAGCAAGGAAAATAAGCATAACATTAACTTTGAAACTATGCCTGAAATAGACGATACGGTAGCCGCCGCATATAAAACTTCCTTAAACAGAAACTCAGCTAACTGGGAAGACGTACGCGAAAAATGGAAGAAAACCTACTTTATGCGCCAAATTGATTTAAAAGAACTTAATGGGACTGAGTTTTTGAAAAATTGGTCTAAATTATCCCATGCAAAAGCCGCTGAATTGGTAAGATTTTTTTCTAAAATTTTCTACGTAGCGTTCGTACCTAAATATATTGTTTTTCAGATTGAAATTGATTTTAAAAAGATGTATCCATTAAAGGAACACATGTTATGTTCCAAATGGGAGATTTTTAAGGCTAAGATCCTTAAGCATTATGAGAACGTACTCACAAATGACTACTGCAAGCAGCTGTTACTAAAAGCAAAATCAACAACAAACAAAGGTAGTTTTTTTTATTATTTATGAAAATATTTTATTAACTATAATTTAATCCGCAGACGCCCAGGATTATTTGATATCCATTCTATTGAGTGCTATTTTGCCTCCAACTGCACGGTTTAAGGATGAAAACGGAAAGAATTATAGAAAGGCAACAATTATTGACGCCCAAGAATGTTTCGCGCTACGCCTTTTAACCATCAATGATTACCAGCGAAAAATTAATGGAGTTGTAAGCAAGTTCTATTCAGCTGGAATGACTATTCAACCTTTTATAATTGTACAAGGCCTTTCGGAATCCGACCTACAAGGTTTTTTTATATATCTGGATGGCAATTTGTTGAAGTTTAATTCTTTCGTTGAATGCTTGGATACCTGTTTTAAATATTTTCAAGTTTTGTCACTCAAGTATCCTGTAGTTTGCCAACAGCCTTGGCTTTTCATTCAACAATATTTTTTTGATATTCAGACCCCTTTCGATATTAAATTTTCTACTATAACTTCACTTTTGCAAGCTTTGAATAAGTAAATTCACCGTTTAAGATGTTTCGTTGTTTTAGGTGCTGTAAGGCATTTGACATGCCCAGTATGTTAATATCTCATTTCAAAGTTGACCATTTAATGACAACAAAATTATTGCAACTAAGATGTGTTCAACATAATTGTAACCAAAAATTTACGAACTTTTCGGTTTTTCGTGTACACTTAGAGAAAACTCATAAAATGAAAAAATGTTCTACTGATTTAAATGAAATAATGCTTCCTATGTCTGAAGAAACAAATTTAAATGTGAAGGCTTTGCACAATATCTCAAAGCCAGACCTTAATTCCGTAAGTGTTGATTCCTCTATTTTGAAAAATTTAAGAAAACAAGCTGTGCTCTTGTCCCTTAGTTTGTACGAAAAAACTTCAATGCCAAGAAGTCATGTACTTGAATTACAAAATATGTTTTCGTCCCTGTCATTATCTATATCTGCAGCTATAGAGTGTCAGTTAAAGCGAGAAAATTATATGGTTGATAACGACTTAAGAGTATTATTAGATTTTTGTACAAAACCTTTTGATGAAATCCGAACCGAACATAGAGTGCTAAAAGTTTTGGAAAAATTGGAATTATTTGAGTACCCGACCGCTTATGTTATTGATGAAAAAATTTCCAATACAGTTTCTCATGGAAATCCGGACTTAGGTCCAAGGACAGCAAAAATTATTGTTATGCCACTACGTTTCATTTTTAAGACCATTTTTGAAATTCCTAATCTCTTGGATATAACTTTACAAAATGTACAAAATGGATTGATTGCAAGTAGTATATCCAGTTTTACCAGTGGAGAAGTATTAAAACAGAAGATAAATAAATTCAATTCTGATTTAGTCATTCCGTACATTTTGTATTTAGACGACTTCCAAATTAATAATCCTCTTGGTAGCCATGTAGATTCTATTTGCGCTTGTTATCTGAGTTTTCCCTCTATGCCAAAACATTTGTTATCAAAATTGCAGTATATATATCCAGCTGCATTTCTTTCGACTAGAAATATAAAATTAATTGGAAATGAGAAATCATTTTATCATTTAGCTGAAGAACTAAAAATTTTAGAAAATGGAATCGAAATCAATACAGGTAACGGCATAAGAAAAATTCACTTTGTTCTTGGTTTCATCGTGGGCGACAATTTAGCTGTAAATTCCATTATGGGATTTGTACAATCTTTTAATACAAAAAGATTTTGTCGAGCTTGTTCAAGAACAAAGGAGCAAATGAAATGTGATGGCTTAGAAACTAGTAAGGATTTGAGAGATGAAATTTCATATCGAAATGGCTTGTTAGAAAATAATTTTAAAGAAACAGGGATAAAATCAGTTTGCATTTTTGAAAGTATACCAAGCTTTTGTGTGACAGATAATTTCGTTTTCGATCTAATGCACGACGTATATGAAGGCGTTTGCGTATACGACGTGTGCAACGTACTTCGCGAACTTATAAAATCAAAAATAATTTCACTTGCGGACTTAAATGGAAGAAAACAATTATTTCAGTATGGAGAGTTGGAAATAAATAATACTTCAATACCTTTAGACCTTAAGCGGATTAGTCAATTCAATCTTAAAATGACGGCAAGTGAGGTCAATTGCTTTATACATTTCTTACCACTTATGATAGGGGATGTAATACCAGCTGAAAACGAGCATTGGACTTTTTTTTTGATTTTGTTAGATATTATAGATATGCTGTTTAGATCGAATTACACGGAAGAAGACTTAAGTCAACTACAATTATTAGTACAATCTCATCATTCTGTTTACATTAAGCTTTACGGACCATTAAAACCAAAGCATCACTTTTTTGTGCATTATCCCACAGCCATAAGAAAATGTGGACCGCTAAGAAATATTTGGTCTATGCGCTTCGAAGCAAAGCACAAAGAAGCCAAAATATATTTTCATAGCATAACTTCGCGTGTTAATCCATCGTATTCATTAGCAATTAAGGCTGGAATTAAGTTTTCAAAATTTTTAATTGATCACGAAAAAGGTTTAGACCCTGAATTTGAGTGTGTTTCCCTAAACACTACCAATTTATACAAAGAAGATTTTTTTCATTACATAATTAAGGGAAATGATATTGGTGTTAATTTTGAAGAGTGCCAACTGTGTTATGAATTATATTTTAAAGGCACAAAATACAAAACTGGTTATTATTTAGCGGCTAAGAATATTAATTTTGAGCTGTTTAAAATTAAGTCGTTCCTTATAGACAATAATAATGTATTTGTGATTTGTCAGAAAATTCACTTAGACGGGTTTAAGCGCCATTTTCATGCTTTTGAAGTCAGGTACCCTTTAAGAGAAATGGAAATACGAAATATTTCCGATTTTATGAGTCCCCCATTGCATCTCTACCCTTTAAATAATGGAAAAACATATTTTAGAATTAAGTACATTTAAGAATTTTTGTATTAATTGTTTAAAAATATATAAGTGAAATAAACTATATCCAATATATTACAAAACTGCAATCAATAATAACAGCATTGTTTTATTTCATCAAGGGCGCTAGAGCATGATTCAAGTATTTGAATACTTGGTTCAAGAATCTACATACTTATTTCGAGAACATTTCGTACTGACTTTTTAAGTTTAGGCATACTTGAATCAAGTTGAAATAGTACTTCGGCCAAGTATGTATTACTTACCTTAAGTACGTTCCGTACTAACTTTTTAAGTATTTCAATACTACATTCAAGCTTTAATATTCTTGGATCAAGTATGCACGTACTTAATTAAAGGACGATTATGTCCTATTTTTTAGGCAAACTCGAACTTAATATAAGTTTGAAACGAACTTAAATCAAGTTAAAATATTCTCATTTTAGGTATGTTTCGTACTCAATTATTAAGTCCGACAATACTGAAATCAAGTATTTAGAAATACTGGGTTTAAGTATGGCGAATTTGAGGGTAGTAATTTAAGACTCAGTTGACTATCAAGTTCGGAAATACAGAGTTTAAGTACGGAATACTTGATTTTTTCTCTCTGTGTATTGCTCTCCCTTCTTCTAACGATACAAACGGGTAAAATTGCATTTCTTTTTGAGTTCGATGCGAGAAGGCTGAAAACCGGAGGGGTCAAAATTTTAAACTCTTTCGTGACAATTTTTGTGTTAAGAGGAACAAAATACTTTAGGAAACGATGGAGAAAAAGTTTTGTGAATGGACATTGACGTACAATGTTCAAGTGGCTCATAAAAAACTAAATTTTATGCATCCGCTGACGTACGGCATTAAAACTCGAAGGAAAAGTTTTAAAAATGTGAACTTTGGGCTAAAAAAGTTGATATAAAGGTTTTTAAGGCAGAAAGAGAATGTACCGAGTTCGAGTTATTCGATAGAGCTTATTGTAATCAGTACAGCGGACACGAAACGGTTCATGCAACAATGAAACAAACAATTAGAATTGCTTTTGCACAGATTTAATTCTATCTTTATGGGTCTTTATGGGGGAATTATACGATCAAGAGAATTTTAAAGAATCTTGGTAAATTTCCTTTGACCACCGCTCGAAACCCAAGAACACTTCTGGTCTTATTATAAGAGAGGTAAATTTATGTTTTTGATCAAGAATTGCCCCAAAATTATTTACTTCATTGGCGGAATCTTTTAAGCGCTGTAATGACACAATAACAAGCATTTAAGTGACTAATTGTGGTAAGCTTCTGTAAAATGTCATAACCTTAAACTTCAAGCTGTTAAGGTTTTATGGAGATTATTGTGACACCTTGAGATAAAGGCATACAAGTCTGCTTCCAAATTATATCGTGAAACCAAATCATTATAGTTATGTCACATCATCGGCCTACATAAGCATCTGCGTACTACGCCTGCAAAAAGTCTTTCGGTAGTAAGTGGGGACTGCAACCGTATATCATTCGTTGGCTGTCAGGGTCATTGGCTTATGGAGCCCTGGTATGGTGGAAGGTGGCCAACACCAAATCCAACCTAAACTACCTACATAAGGTACAAAGAGCAGCTTGAATGGGTATTACAGGATCCCTGCGTTCAACCGAGCTTTCCATCTATACAGACGGTTCGAAAACGGAAGAAGGCACAGGAACAGGCATCTTCTCCGAAGAACTTGCGACACAGCTCTCATACCGTCTACCGGTGTAGCGTTTTCCAAGCAGAGGCGGCCAAATTGATACACACCTTGGAGGAAACTCCAAGGACTATATCAATCTTGGTCGACAGCCAGGCAGCAATTAAAGCTCTGTCATTAAACGCTACAAAGAGCAACCTAGTCCGCAGCACGGCGACAGCACTGAACCAAATCCAACAGCACTCCATCACCCTCGTCTGGGTACCTAGTCACGCAGGCATACCGGGCAACGAGGGAGCGGACGAGTGCGTTGACACAACCGGTAACTGGCATTCAAAGACCCCTGCGAGATATCATGACGGAAGTACAGTTGAAGGCTAGAAATAGGGCAGAACGACAATGGGACCTCGCACCCGGTTGTAACATCTCCCGATCACTCTGGCCAAGATACTCACCCAAAAGAACTTCCCAACTCCTACACTTTAGCAAGATCAGTATTAGAACTATGATAGGAGTCCTTACGGGGCACTGCACCATTGGTCATATGGCCATCAGGATGTGCGTGCCCCACCATGACTACTGTCGTAGTTGTGGAAAAGAGGAGGAAACAGAAAGCATCCAACACCTTCTTTGTGACTGCCCTGCACTTCTTAGGAAACGCACCCAGCATCTGGGCAAACCATTCTTCAAAGACCTGGGCAATCTGTCAAATGTGCCCCTAGAAGACCTGGCTCTTTTTGTGGATTCCTCAAAATGGTTTAAATAGAGAGACTGTGCAGAACCTGACCGCAGTCCCACTACCCCCCAAGCGGGGCGGCATCTGCGGCGCTCATTTATAAGCATCGAGAGTCGAAGCTAAAGAAGAGGAAAGACCGTGGTTTCTAGTTAGTACTTTGGTAAATAGAGGTCCAACTAAGAAAGTTAGTTTTAAAGCCAATTAAACTCAGATTATGAAGCAGCAATGAGTGATGAAAAGAAACAAAAGCCTGTTACATAAAAACCCTTTGATCACTTAAGATGTGAATTTTAAGAGTTAGGCGATGTAGATGTACGTTTCACAAATCCATGTTCGAAGTGTAAAATAATGGAACTACATAAATGTTGCAGTTGAGATGTCATAATTCTCTCAAACAATTTGCATATACCCGTATAATTTTCCACATCGAACTTATTACCTTTTTTATGGAGTGGAATGTTAAAAGTTTGTATTTTGGTTTAGAACTTATTTCAGAATCGCGTTCCAAACAATGAAAATATATATTTTTTGACATTTATTTGGTTTTTCAATAATAAAAACTGTTTTTTTTTTTAGTCTATTTGAGGTTCCGGCTCTATGACAAAAGTTTGGATATTTAATTCTCGATCTAGTACTCTCATATCTGATTGAACTATTTCAGAACCGCCTTCTGAGCCATGAAAATATACAGTTTTGGAGATTTTTCTGATGTTCAGATACCAAAATCGATGTTTTTCTGAGTCTATTTGAGGTTCATGCATTATGAAAAATGTTGAATATTAACTTATTGACTAAGAACACTCATTTTTGATTGACTTAGTTCAGAAACGCATTCTAAAACAATAAAAATATATATTTTTGGACATTTATTTGGTTTTCCGACATCAAAAATGTAAAATTCTGGAGTCTGTTTACTTGAGGGAGAACTGAAACCGATGTTTGCTTAGCTGGAACAACTATTAGATGAACCGAAATCCGTGCTAAAACGAAATTATAGATTTGTGTATAAAATATACTCAAATCCCTCGTTGCTTATGCTTAATGTTTCAAGTCATTCAAATCGTATGATGTCACTTCTTTGGAGAAAATATGCACAATCGATCCTCCAACTATAATGGCAACTCTAAGATGTGTTTGTTCTGTCTGTCTGCCGCTGCTCCTGGTTGTTATTATTTTTATATAATGTTGTTTGTTCTTCTCGTTGTTGGTTTTTTTTTTTGCGCAACAAATATGCCGCAAGCCGTTTGTTTCTCTCTTTTTTTTGCGATGTTGCCAGACAAACACATCCCATAACAAGACAAGGCAGCAAAAGGCAGGCAGGGCCCAGAGCAGAGCAGAGCAGAGAGACAGTCAGACAAACAGACAGAGCAGAGCCATGGCCAAAGTACAAAGCAACCGGTTTGCGATTTATTTTTGTTCCCCAACAACTGACTGCCGCCTGCCGCTCTCTGGCTCTCACTTATTATTATTATTTGCTGAATATTTAACATTGAAGTTGGCTGAAGAAAAAAAAATCGAAAGGTTTGCCCCGCCGCAGGCTTCAAATAAATTGAGCGCAAAACTAAAAATAAGCCGCTGCTTCGGCTGCTGCTGATGTTTGACAGCAAACACAACAGGCGTCAGCCGCGGCAGAGACTTGTCGTCGACGACCACCATGGCCACCGGCAGACGCTTTGGCTGCGCGCACGCAACTGTAAAAAAAAAAACAAAACAAATTGCAGCAAACACAAAAAAAATTTACGAGCGCTGTTTAAGCACAAATTTAAGTAGTTTAAATAAATAACATAAAAAATTGTTTAACAAAATGTTGCAGCTGCATTTAAATTAAAATCATAATTATGATCCAACAAAAAATTATCATCAATAATAAATAAAATTCATACGCGTCTCTCTACTGACTTGCGTTTTTTTTTTTATATTTTTATGAGCATTTAACAAGTCGCGACGAAATGTCGTTAAAGAAGATCAAAATTGAATGTGAATGAGAATGAGCATGGTGAATTTTTGTAGAATGGTGGAAGCAGGAGGGGGAGAAGAAACCAAGCCAAATATGGCGCCGCCTTTAGTGGGCGCTGCAGTAGCCGAAGGTGTGAAGAAACTTTGACAACGGGGCGCTTGGGTATGTGCAAATGTACGTATGTATGGGTGGGACTGTCGCGTACGCATAATTAACATTAGGGATGGCAGAAAGTGGTGCTATTAGATAAAAAGATTGAACGATTTCAAAATATAATCCGAACAAGACCTAGTTTTAATTTCTGACTTCTCTTCCACTCAACAAAAAGTTCTTAGAACTTAAAACTGATTACAATTGATTTACTCAATGTACGTAAAATCATTCATGGCGCTAAATATGTATGCGAGTAAAAATCTATGTACTAGTGAACATTTGATAAGCAATTTTTGTGAAAAAAATTGGACTTTGTAGCCTGATAATGTGGTGGGGCAGTTCTCTACCTTCAAGCTAAGCAAAGATTTTTGTTTTAAACTAAATCGACTCGGCTGAACATGGCAATATATTCAATATATATTTCAATAATCCACTGAAAATTGTGAAATAAATCAAAATCTGTAAGCATTTCATTCTCTATCAGAGGATGTTCGACTTGGTTTTAAGATTAGATTTTAAATCTGTGGGTTCGGTGGACGATTGTTGCTAGTCTGACTACAGCAAAAAGCAACGAGACATGGAGAAAATGATGCTCTGACAGCAATTTTGATTCTAATCATTAAAAGTTGCCATCAATCTGACAGAAAAGCGATTTTCCAAGGCCCAAAAGTTGCAAGTGAGCACCATTACGACTTATCGAGGCGAAACTTGGAAGATTCAGGTCTAAGCATTAGCAACTCCTCCAGTTCATGACTTCATACTAAAGCATTTCTAGATTCTGCCTGTGTTAAATCTGAGACCGAAAAGCATCTAATGGAAACCGAGTTTTCATTATCAGCTATTACCAATCGGAGCTGATTTCAGTACAAAGCCAAACTGTAAAGTAATCTTTCAAGCCTGACAATGTAGATGGATGGATGAGAAAAAAATATACGCATTGAAGGAAGCATCTCCGACCACATAAAGTATATATATTCTTGATCAGCATGACGAGCTGAGTTCATTTAGCCTTGTCCGTCTGTTCGTCCGTCCGTCTGTCCGTCTGTCTCCGTCAGTTTTAAAGCTATCCTCACCAAACTTTGCACGAAGTCTTTTGGTACAAATACGCTGCACATTTGTCGGATCCGGCCGGATCGGATGACTATAGAATATAGCTGTCATAGGAACGATCAGTAGAAAAACTAGTTTTAGTGAGAAAAACTTTTTTGTTTTTAAAGGAATCGCCTCCAAAGTACGTATTTCTTAGTTTACTTACTATCCTTTCCCATTATTTCACTAAGTTTTCCCGAAATCGGATGACTATAGCATATAGCTCCCATAGGAATCATTATTCACATAGTCTTAGATTTAGGGTAAGAAACACGACTAAATATTGAGAACGGAGGGAAGAATACTGACACAAATCAATTAGTAACTATCAAGAAGAAATGACAGGTATAACAAAAGGTCGGTGGGCTATTGCAGGAAACGCTTTAAAATGGTCGTAAAGAATACATCAATCTGGCATCGCTAAGGATCAGTTCGAAACTTAATTTAACCGAAAGTTGGATAAATCGTAGCTTAGAGAGTCGATAAAATATCCCAAAACTTCTGGTATCATTGACTAAAGGTCCCAACTTTATGTTACATCAAATAGTATAGGACACATAGATTTATGCTTGAATAGAAAGAAGTTTTTGACATCTCATTGCATTTGCCGCATCATCAAATGTCCAGAAATATGACTTTTCGAGCAGATTTAACGGTAAGTCGCAACTATATACTCAAGAGAGGAGTTTAAGAGTTGAGATGGGTAATATTAAGGGCGATGCAAGAACAGTAACAATTTTATGGTTAAATTGGTATTTTATACTTAAGAAGTGTTTAAAGATTGAGATTCGTTGGAAATATGGGGGATCCTAGAACAGAAAACAAAAAAAAGAAGAAGACTAGAACAAAACTGTGTAATTTCGGAATTATTTGAACTTCAAAAGTACGATAATCCGACTTTCCGAGCAGAATTAAGTATAAGCCGCTACGATATACTTAAGGAGCGTCTTTAAATGTTGAGATAAGTTGAAATTCAGGGCAATTTAAGGACAGAAATAAGTTTTTGAAACGTTTTGGGGACTGCCCAATCTTTGAAAGTTTGGAAAAAATAACTCTCCGCTCAGATTTAAGGGCAAATAAGGAGTTTATACATAAGAAGGATTTAAAATATTGAGATTCGGCGGATCCAAGAACAGAAATGCGATTCTGACAACAGAACAGAAATGCGACTCTGACAACTTTTCGTACTGCCTTTCCTTCGAAAGTCCGGTAAAAATAAACTTTCCTCATAGATTTAAGTAAAATTCTTGACTTTATTCTTAGGTAAAGGCTTTAAGGATTCAGATATGGACGAATTAAGGACGATCCAAGAACAGAAATGAGTTTTTTAAACGTTTTACGGACAGCCTTATCTTCAAAAGTTTAGAAAAAATAACTTTCCGCGCAGATTTAAGCGCAAAGTGGGAGTTTATACTTAAGAAGGGTTTAAGAATTGAGAAAGATCCTATAACATAAATGCGATTTAGACACCTTTCCGAACTGCCTTTCCTTCGAAAGTCAGGTAAAAATAAACTTTCCTCACAGATTTGGGCCAAACTCGGGTTGTTATAAATAGGAACAGGCTTTAAGGCTTGAAATTCGGCGGAATTAAGGACGATAATAGAACAGAAATATTTATAGAACAGTTTTGCGAAAAATTTGTTTCCAGCGCAGAAGTATGAAGATAGCGCGTGGTTATATATTAGGGTGGTACTTATGGATGGAGATTGGACACAATTTGGAACAATGCAAGAACAAAGATAGCGATTTAGGCATATTCCAGACTGCCCTACCTTTAAAAGTTCGAAAAAAAATTCCTTTTTTTGCATATTTGAGCTCAAAACCGGAACCTAAGTCCATAAAAACTGAAGATTTTTAAGCCTAAATTGTGTAAAAAAATTTCTAGCTTAAGACATTTCTATATAAATTCTTTGCTCACCTTTCGTTTCTTGTGATCCATTTGCGCCTTGTGCATTTCCTTCAGTTCCACCTCCTTGAGTTGATCCAATATGATTTGATATTTCTCCCGATTCTCCACATCCAGCGCAACATGCAGATAATCATGCCAGTTACGCGAATCGAAGCCCCAGTGGCAGGTGCGATTCTCGAACTTGCGATGCACATGCCCCACGAACTTTTGCGGTGAGAACCAGCCGTCGCATTCCAAGCACTTGATGCAAGTGGGCTTTTGGTAGGAGTACATGTCCGGTGTGCAGATTCCTTCGCATTTCCCGAAACACTTGTGATACACATGAAAGCTGAGCGCTCCCTTGGCCAAACTTTCCACGGGGATGTAACTGTTCCGATCCGAGCGATGCAAGAGAGCGGCACACAAACGCTCAGCGTCGGTGCGTGTGATTAGACCGCTGGCCTTCACATCGGAGGGTAAAATCTTGGCCGCTTTGAATTCCACCAGCTGTTCGGGTGTACACTGAGAGCAATAGATGCCCAGTTCATCGAAAATGCGATTGATTTGCTCCAGCGAGAAATCGTTGAGGACATTGTTAAGGAATTGCGGCAGACAGAGACGCATTTCACCGCCCAGGGAGAAGCAACCAATGGTTTTGCCCTCCAGCCGGGTTTCGTAGAGCTCACCGCAGCCGGAATCGGCGACGGAGAGTATGGGTTGGGATAGCTCGGGCGGCGGTGGGGGTGGTGGTGCAAATGGGGATTCATGGTGATGCTGCAGATGTAGCTGGTGCTGGTGGTGTTGGTGGTGGTGATGATGATGAGGCGGTAGCATTTCAAGGGGTTCGGGTGAGCTGAGTATCTCCTTTTTGATCAGTGCCATTACGGGAGAGGATTGCTGAGAGGAGCAGCCGTTGCCGTTGCCTTTGCCGCTAACGGGACTCTCACTGCTGCTGCGATTTCCTGCTGCTGCGGCTGAGACGTCCAGGGCTGCCGCAGCCGCTGCCGCTGCCACGACCAAGGCATGTCCGGGTCCCTGTAAGCTCTTGGTGGCACTTGTCTGATACTTTTTCAGCACGCTGCTGATCATGGGCGTGACGTATTCGGTCATGTCTTCGTTTTTCACTCCATTGAATCACAAATTGTTGTTAACAATTTTTTTTTTTTGGCACATCTTTTTATTTAGCCGACGGCATTTCGCTTAGATTATTAATCTTTCAGATACCGCGGGGCCTTCAGAAATTATTATATTCAATTTTTTTGTGGGTCTAAGAATAGAACTCTCTTTGCTGCTGTTGTTGTTGTTGCTGTGGTTGTTGTTATTAATTTTTCAGAGCAAAAAAGCGCAATTTCTTAATTTGCTTTTGCTGCGACAACAACACACACACACGCACACTCACACACACACTTATACACACACGCTCACTCACTTTGGCCGACGGGCAAAAGGCAAAGGAGACGAAGGCCGGCAGCGGCGTAGACGGCCAGCCAGACACACACACAGACACCACACACACTCACAATTTCGAGAGAGCGAGCGCGCGAGCGAGAGACGCGCGTACCTCTGCCGCCTGACAATTCTTTTGCTTTTGCTTTGCTTTGCCGCCGAATGCTGTGTGTTGCACTATTTATAAACCTTTTTATTTCGTTGTTGTTGTTGTTGCTGTTGCAAATTTGCTAAATATTTCAATATATATATTTTGCACTTTTCACTTATTTCCTTTTATTTGTTTGCCAACGCTCCGCACGTGCGAGAGCTTTTATTTTTCCCGATACGAGTTGTTGTTATTTTTGTATTTTCACCCGCGACACACGACCGAACGTTACGACCAAAGAGAATTGAATGCTGCTCTGGCTGCGTCAATGTTTTTCGTTTCGCTGCGTCGCAGCTTTGCACAACAGCTGTTTAGGTGGAGGGAACTTTTGAAATTTCGAACTTTGATTCGAATTTGAGTAGCAAAAGGGCAAGTGGTGGATTCTTATATCTACCATAATTGGTTTTTGGTTTTATTTTTTAAAGTTAATTATTAAATTAATTAAAATTTTATTTTTAATATTTGTTAAAGTTTAATTTACTTTGGTAGCTGTGACGCGAGCTGCGCCGCTTAGTGGTTGGTTTTGGCTGCTCTCTCTCGAATAATGCGCGGCGCTCAACAAACTTTTCGAACACAGAGTGACCAAGTTTGCGGTAAAAACAAATTCACCAGGCGATATGACGTCTTTAGAAATACACTTCTGTGACTTTGAGACCTTTTGGAAATCAATGAAAATTATTTCCTTGCATATTTCTAAGGATGTTATATGATCATAAATTACAAAAGTCTTTTATAAAAAAGTTTCTTTTCAAAAGATTTAGTTATTTTTACACTAGACAACAAGGTCCAGTATATTAAGGGATTGATTCTAGAACATTTTCGTGTGCTGTACACGAATCTGTTTTCGGAAATGGTCCATCACGTCTAGATGTTTGGTAATTTGGACTTAAAGTTTCTTAGAATTCACATTTTCTGCCTTTTTAGGCTTGTTTTGGGGTGAATCCTTCATTTTTTCTGACTCAAGGCCCTAAACTTTACCTCCCAATTGATATAATTATCAGCCCAAAAAATGACTCAAAATGGTATTCTTTGAATCTGCCCATAACTTTGACACATTTCGACCTAGTTTAATAAATAAGCAATTTTTTCCAGAAAACTTTTTTCAAACGCACTTTTTGTAATATATGAACTTTCTGGGTTTTGAAAGTAAAAACTGTTCTAACAAACAACTAAAATCCTACAAATCCTACATATTTCTATGTAATTTACTTGTCTGATATAAAGATATTAATTCATTATAACCTGTACTATACTTCTTTTTACCAACTTTTCCTAGAATTAAAAAGATAAGTACCTGTCTGGGCATTAAAAAGATAAGCTTTTTTAAAAATCAACTCGAAAAGTATATAGCTCCTCCAATTTTCGACCGAGGTTAATGAAAATGGAATTTGCGCACTCCTTAGACTCTGGGTCATACTTCTTAACTTTTCCTAAAATAGGAAAGAGGGTAAGTTAAGGTAAGCACCTTGCCGTGCCTTAAAAAACTGAAAATCATTATCTAAAGCTATCTGCCTATATATCCGACAAATTTTCACCTTTCGTAAATGAAAATGGACGATTTGAATATACTTCTTAGAACCTTAATTCTTATGCATGCCTTAAATCCTAAGCCCAGTACCAACTTATTTTAATAAGATTCATAAAACCCAAATAAAGGTTTAGAATTTGTAAAAAATAAAAATTTTAGAAATTACTCATACGACATGTAATCCAGATGAAAATGTTTACCACAAAATGATATTACATTTCAATTCTCGTTGAATTCAAAAAGACAACCAAACTAAAAACACTTATAAAAGATCAGAGAAGTTCTTATTAAGTTAAATTTTTTAAATCAACACTGCGTATTAGTAATAATTTAAAAACTTACGTCACAACTCAAAAAGTAACAAGTAAGGGAGCTGTAGTCGAGTGCCCCGACTACAAAAATACCCTGTTCCCTTGACTTCTTGTGTTTTCATACACATACATACACACTCACACATACATTTTATTAGGTGTTTGAAAAGCTAATCAGCTCAAGAATCGAGGCAGCTATTGATCGTGGTGACGGACTTTCGCCGTGTCAATTCGGCTTCCGAAAAGCGATGTCTACTGCTGATGCCATTTCTAGATGATTGGGATATTCTCGAAATCCATCAAGGGAACGCGCTGGAAAGGGTATTGCCTCGTAGTCACCCTGGACGTAAAAAATGCTTTCAACACAGCATCTTGGGTTAAAAGCTATCTTAAGCTACTTCGATGGTAGACAGCTGCAGTACGAAACAGACACTGGCACAGAGACATACAGTATAACCGCTGGTGTTCCCCAGGGCTCAGTCTTGGGACCGCTTTTATGGAACACAATGTTTGATGGTATCCATAGACTGCCGCTTCCGGACAACACGCACATAGTCGGGTTCGCGGACGACGTGGCACTAGTGGTGGTGGCAAAAGAGCTTGCAACGGCAGAGATAATGTGTAATGAAGCAATCAACAGGGCAGTACAATAGCTAGCCAGTGTTGGTCTAGACTTAGCAGCTCATAAGACCGAGGCCGTTCTTATCAGCAGCAGAAAAGCGGTGGAGACAGCAGAAATCCGAGTTGGAGGTGTGACGAAGTTAAAAATAATTTAAATGACTTCAAAATACTAAGGGCCAATTTCACATCTTCTACATAAAGCTATCTGTTACAAATAACAGATATGATACAAAGTTTTTGAATTTTTTAATTGTACAGAAATTTGGTTGATATCGTAATCAGCTTGGAAAGGGTGCCACCTGGGCTCGAAATCATATATCAGATATTCTAGCTAATCATGTAGCCCCTTTTCAAAGAAGACCACTAAGCAATGTATTCAAACGATAAATACAAAATATGTGCATTAAACTAAACTTTTTGGTAACTGTCTAAAACAGGGACCAGTGCTCAAAAATTTAAAAAAAAAAGCCTTGGATGTACCGCGAATTATTAAGAATTATCATGCAAAAAATTGCACCTAATTTGTGAATTCTTGGCAGACACTCATAATAAGAAGAATATAACAATACAAATTTTAAGTTGGTGCTATTATATATTATGGCGGGTCAATTTGTATGGATTTGTATGAATTAACAAAGGGTATAGCAGAATCGTAATCTACGGTAAATTCTAAGAACTTTTCCCCAAGAAACCATAGGTCTAAAATCAATTCTTAGTTCCCGCCTAGCGAGGTTAAAATTAAATACATTATACAGTTAACAAATATTGCATCATGGCTGACACTTGAATGAGTCCATATCGCCCAATGATTAAAGTTCCCTCTATGCTCTATGCTCTCGAACGGCACCACTTTTATTCGAGTGCCAGCCACCAATTGGTGCCAGAGACAATATAATGTATATAATTTTGACCTTGCTAGGCGGGACCTAGGAATTGACTTTAGATTTATGGTTTCTTTGGGGGAAATTTTCTTGGAACAGATTATGTTTTTGGTCGAAAAAGTCAGTATATTTTATAGTTTCACTATATGCGGCGCCACACAAGTTATGAGTGGCACGTATGTTCGAAATCAAGAAAATAAATGAGACTAAATAAATTGCTCATCAGCTGTTCAAAGCGTTTTTTTTTTGTTCAAAGTATTTGTATTATACGATAATTTTTTTCATATTAATTTATAATTTTTTTTTCCAGTTTCAAAAATTTATTTGTTTTAAAACTTTTATCCAAATTCATTTTCATTCTTTATTTAGCGCAATCGAACCACTGTGCATTATTGTTGTGAGCCCAGAGAGACGCATTGCTGAGTAACGGTGCGCACAGCTGACTGAGGCGTTTTTGGTATTTTCAGGGTTGCGATTTGTGGTCCTACGTGTGCAGAATTTAGTTAAAATTCGAGTAAATATTCATATTTATGTTGTTTTTATTATATTATAGCCTAAAAAGGCTAACCAAGGCCAACTGAATGCAATGCTAACAACAATCTCTTCATTTTCAGCAGAAAGAAGAGCTTAGAAATGCCGGAGCCGCGCAGTCCCATGGCCAGCTTCGCCCAGTCGGTGCAGAATGCAATTGATGGCCCAATTACCTGGTTTCGGGGTAAGTTGAGATCATAAATGATATGTAAAAGGATAAAGCAGGCTTGCATAATCCCTACCACAACTTAATCCTTGGTTTAGCTAATAAAACCAGCTAAAAACTGTTTCCAATTACATAATGACATAACCTCAAACATTTGTTTACAATTTTCCTTCTCCTCCTCCTCCCAATGGCAGAGACCATAGTGGAACCGAATCAACAAAAGTACAACTGGTACCATCAGCGCTTCCGCCGTGTGCCCACCATCGATCAATGCTATACGGATGACGCCGTCTGCCGCTTTGAGGCCGATCAGCAATTCCGTCGGGATCGCATGGTGGACAATGAAATTGTCAACATTTTACGTCAACGCTTCGAGGATTGCACTTTGTACGAGGCACCCGATCATATGGCCAAATGTAGACCAATCTTTGATCAATATGAGAAGGCCACGGAGAACTGGTTCATCAAGTGTGAGTGGCATATGCGAGACATCCAGTTAAATGTTGATAAATCCTCTATTTTTTTTAGATGGTGATTTGGGTGGCTATGCCAACGCCAAGACTGCCTACATGAAGCAGAAGCATCGCTTGATTTGGGAACGTCGCCATGGGCCCGTGGGCAGTGGCATGAAAGGCGAAGAGCAGGCTGCTCACTAATGTTCACCTTATTTTCTGTTTTCCCACTGAGCTGTTGGTTTTTAGTTTAATTAATTGTGATTATCAAAATATATCCACAACACACACTCTGAAATGAAGGACCACACTTGAGAGACAGTGATGGATTGCGGAAATCATTTTACAAACTCCAGAGCTTTGGATAAGCTTTGAAACATTGTCAATTTTCAAATTGAAATACTGTCTTCTAATTATTTTGGTCAATCTACCTCGGCGTTTTTTAAAAATAGATACTTTTGGCTTGAAATGTTCTAGGTTTTGTATCTACACGTCTAATAGAATGCAGAATACTCACCTTAAGTGGACTGTAATACAATTTCCGCGGATTTTCGCGTTTTTGCCGAGAAAAAATGATGATAAATGATATATTTGATCGCATTCTTTCTGTGTTTCCGCATAAAAGATAAATGAGATTACAGCAAGGTGTGCCGGAACAATAGACTTATAGACAAACAGCAAAAATCAGATAAGATTTTTAACTTAAACTGTTCATTTTATTGATGATATTTGTAAGTTCCATAGGTATGTTATAAAGGATGATTTTTTAAGAGCTATAGGAAAGTTTTTCAAAAAAAAAAAAAAAAACTCAGAAAAATGCATGAAATCTTTATTTGAATCGATAGTACGGTCCATATAATTTAATGTTTGAAGATTATTTCATGCAAATGTTGACCGTGACTGCGCCTCAAATGGTCCATCCGCTTAGTCCAATTTTGGCATACTCTTTTCAACATTTCGGCCGGTATCTCACGAATAAATGCTTCAATGTTGTTCCAATGCGTCAATTGAAGCGGGCTTGTCTGTATAGACATGAGCTTTAACATAGCCCCACAAAAAATAGTCTAAAGGCGTTAAATCGCACGATCTAGGCGGCCAATTGACCGGTCCCGAACGTGAAATAAAATGTTCACCGAACTCGCCTCTCAATAAGTCCATTGTTGCGCGTGCTGTGTGGCATGTGGCACCGTCTTGTTGAAACCACATGTCATGCAAGTCAAGGTCTTGCATTTTGGGCAAAAAAAAGTTGGATATCATCTCACGGTAGCGCTCACCATTCACAGTTACGTTACGATTCGCATCATCTTTGAAGAAGTACGGTCCAATGATGCCACCAGCCCATAAACCGCACCAAACTGTGACTTTTTCTGGATGCATTGGTAGCTCTTGCAATGCTTCTGGCTGATATTCACTCCAAAATCGACAATTCTGCTTATTTACGTACCCATTGAGCCAAAAATGAGCTTCGTCGCTGAACACAATTTTTCGGTAAAAAAGTGGATCTTCGGCCAACTTTCCAAGAGCCCATTCACCAAAAATTCTACGTTGCGGTAGGTCGTTCGGCTTCAATTCTTGCACCAGCTGTATTTTGAAAGGCTTCACACCTAAATCCTTCCGCAAAATTTTCCACGTTGTTGAGTAACAGAGGCCCAATTGCTGCGAACGGCGACGAATCGATAATTGATGGTCATCATTAACACTGGCCGATACAGCTGCGATATTTTCTTCAGTTCGCACTCTACGTAAGCGTGTTGGTGGTTTAATGTCCAACAATGTAAATTTGGTGCGAAATTTAGTCACAATAGCCCGAATAGCCGCTTCAGTGGGTCGATTAAACTGACCATAAAATGGAAGAAGCGCGCGATGAACTTTCTTAACAGAGCACGCATTTTGATAATAAAATTCAATAATTTGCAAGCGTTGTTCGTTTGTAAGACGATTCATGGTTAAATTATAGACCAAACTGAAGATGTTTGACAGTGAAACAAAACACGAAACGTGCGTTAGCTGTTTAAACCAGTGTTGCCAAAAAGATAATAGCTAAAAAATCACCCTTTATTTTTGGTGGCGCATGCATTCAATCGAATCCACTGTGCATTGTTGGATTATGTGACACCTAGCAGCTATCTGGAAGAAGAGAATCGGCCCTAAGGGTTTTTTTTTTGGTTTACCTATGAAAATTATTGGGTTTTTTGTTTTGTTTCCGGCGTCTAGAAATGAGCAAATGGGCGTATAGAATCGATATTAAACCACTGGAAGTATCTACCGGAATTTCACCATTTCCGATTCACTATCCTGTTGCAGGAACACTCGCATACTCATACGAATGCTTCAGTGCTAAATGTGCCGTTTCCGCCACCTTCCAACAATATTGCATCGTTTCCAGTAGATGCGAGACCTAAAGCAATGTTGAATGCTTTTACAGTTCAAAACGTGGCGCAGGAGGCGGTCATTTCATGTCAATGCACATCTATTTTGTTCGATTGCATTCTTTATTTTGTCTTTTTTAGTCCCATTCAAAAATTGTCTACAAATTAGTTTGATTTATTTAGTTCTAGGTTCGGTTAGCTTGTATTGCGAGTTTTTCTTAGTAGTTTATTTTATAAAACTATATTTACTTTTATAGGCTAATCACACTGAGCAGATCTAACTTCAAACATCACACATCTTAAGTTAAAATCAGAGGCAGGAAAAAAAATACATTCCCATTTTTGGATCGGTATGTGTGAGAGCAGCTCAAACATTGCTCTCAATTTCAGTAGCAACGACTGCGTCGCGGCGCAGCAAAACAATGCCCGAACACGCAAAGTAGCGTCGCTTGAACAGCGTATACTGTGTGTGTAGAAGCAGCGTATGCACATAACATAGCGACGGGCCTGCCTCTGGTTTAAATGCTTAATAATTATTGGATATGCCCACATTTTTAATCTTTTGATTTGTCAAATTATTAAGTGTGTCAATGTCTGATAGAAATATGCTACAAACATGACAAATTTATGCCAGGCAAATGTTTATGACTCATGATGTTGGATGTTAGAGGTGCTCTGTGTAAATAGTCTATTAGCTAGGCAGTATTTTAGTAGGTACTTAATACAAATTTCAGCAATTACATAATGAGAATGATTGCATAATTTAATACGATTCAGAAGCAACTTTTTTGTTTATTTCCAAACTTTGCACAAACAGCGACAAATTTTGTTTTATGCAAGTTGAAGAAATGAATGAAATTGATTAAATCTAGTACTAAATATTTTATAAGTACATACATAGCTGCATATTTTTAGTCTAATAATTGTGTACATAATAATTAAGGCCAATCCAAGACCAGTCTTGCTTTTCACCCAGTAGCTAGCAGAACTTGTGACTCTTTTAAACGCTGAGCAAGTAAATCGACAGCAGTTTTTTGTGCTCACCAAGCTTTCTCTCACACATATTGTGCATGTCTCTCAGAGAAAGTGCTTGAGAATGCCTAGGCAGACGCTACACACTAATACATTAGCTAAATCTGACGAGTTGTTTGTATTTGTAAAGGATTTTATGAGTTAATTTCAGATTTTTAGCTTATATTTTATTTTTTTAGGGGCAAGGATTTTGCACTTTAAAACTTTCGATTTAAGTTTTAAAAAGAAAAGCCTTGGGCAGTCAATTCTTAAGAAAATTATTAGCTAAGTTCTCGATTTTCAAATCATGATATTAAATTCAGGGACTAAGGTTGCATTTTCTCAGCTAAAAGCAGTAGGATTCCTTCTTTTAGTTACTCTCTTTCACTTCGCATGCCTAAATTTAACATTACAATTTGTTTTACTTATAAAATTACAACATTACAATTTGTTTTACTTATAAAATTCTTCTATAATTACTCCTAATTCCCCTCTTCAGCTAATCGAGACCAGCGGTTTGTTCATCAGACTCTTCTTAATCCTGGCCAGTGCAGAATTGCCCTCACCTGGCCTTGTCTTGTCCTTATTCTTGGGTCCCAACGGTATCATGGTGGTATCAATCAGTCTTCTACGGAAATTCTTATAAAATTGCAACACCTGCGGATTGGCCCACACTTGTTTGGCATCAAAGTCCAGTATGCGTATTGATTGCAGGGACTTCGCTCTCGACAAAGCCACATAAGCCTGACCCGCCTCAAAGACTTTAGACAGCGACATTTCCACACAGTCCAAAGTCAAACCTTGAGATTTGTGTATGGAAAATGCCCAGGCCAGCTTGAGTGGCACCTGACGACGCGTTACAATACCTCCAGTGGCTGTCTTTATGATCCATTTCTCCTGCCGGCAGGCATACTCCTGATTGTTTTTGAATCTCACCACTGGTATACCCTTTTCCAGTTTAACCACCACACCACGAGCACCATTAACCAAACCATTGGCTATGTTGATATTCTTGAGCAACATGACCTGAGCATTCACTTTAAGATAGAGCTGCGAGGTTGCCTGGAGTTGTTGATCCAATTGTTTGGTCATGCTAGCATCTGAATCTTCTGAACGGAAGAGTATCTTGTCTCCGGAGAGATTTTCCAATTTGGTTTCATTAATGGAATTGGCATCGTTGGTGTGGGAACACAGTTGGGTAGCCAAAATGCCATTACCTTCAATCTTTTGCTTAGAGGTGGCTGCCAGGCGTGTGGTTATGGAATCATTCACATGACCTATGCGCAGATGATTGAGTATTTTGACAAATTCAGGATCAGATTGACGATGCACCTGCTTCAGCTCGAATACAGATTGAATGCATAGCTCCCAGGCGCTGGATTGAAAGCAGAAGCGCTGCTGTGGAGTGGAGCCAAAGTCGCCTTTGATTACGGGCGGCAATTGAAGAAAATCACCGCAGAGTATAAGCTGGATGCCACCAAAAGGACGCTCATTTCGACGTATGTGTCGCGCAACGGCCTCGATTTTCTGTTGGAGAAAATGAAGAAAATAGTATAATCAAAGAACGTGTCAATCCAAAAATTTATAGAAAAATGATCCCTTGCATAATGAAATCCATCCCAAAGTATCTCCACAGTGGGTTATCTTATTCTTAAGCCCCTTTTAAACCTTAGCAGATATTACTTCAATTTTAAGGTAGACCTAAAATAATGATATAACGCATTCATATAAAGAACAAAATCCTGTCAGGCTGTTGAAACGGTTTTGTTCTTTTTATCTCTAGTACTTTAAAGATTAATATAGATACGTAGCTAAGATCCTTTCAAGGAATTCCTAAAACGAGAGGGTGATCGGCTGTGGGTTTTAATAATGCTCGTTTTGTATAAGTTCGCAAATTTTGAAAAATATGTTAAAAGCTTATATTATTTGATTTTTCTCACTAGAACTATAACATATTCGTACTGCAGCTATATCCTATAGTCATCCGATTATGACAAAACTTTGTAGAATTGTGTAAAAGTATATAAAATAAGTATTTACCAATGTTAAGGACGTTTCCAATGAAAACATTGGAGCAGCAACGCCTGGACTTTGTCATGGAGCGCCAAAATATCGATGCCTGTCGTATGCGCTATAATCTAAGACTAGCCCTGAAACGCGGCTCACCCGAACACTGGCGTCGCTTGCTTCTGGAACTGAAGGACAAGCTGCCACAGCTGTGTCCGCAGCCATCCCCTTTTGAGGGCACGCAGTCGCATTGGGTTTGAGAAGACCATGATTAATAAGCAACCCGAGCCATCCAAGGCGCCCACAGAAACGGTCAGCTCGGAAGACGAGCAAGATCAGTGTATGCTGCGTTTCATTGCCGATTTTGGGAAATTGGCCAATCAGTTTGCTCACTTGACCAGCAATAAACAGAGCAGCTCCATGCTGCTTAGCCATCCCAGTTTGTCTTGTAGCGAGGGCATTGCCTACATAATGAACGTCTGCTACAAGCTGCTCAAGGACCGACAAACTGTGGAGATGAATCGTGTGGCGTACCAACGCGTTGTGCTCCAATTTATTCACGAGCTCAGCGAGAAGATGGAAGAAGATCCGCGGCGCTGTGTATGCCCATTTTTTGCGCGCATCTCAGAGATTGGTTCGGTGTATCACAAGTCCTTTCAGTACGAACTCGAGCGGCTAAAGAACCGACTACAAAATGGCCCACCCATTTCCGATGAAAGCTCTAAGAAAGAAGCAGCTCGTCTGAATCCCGTTGAAGTGTTTGAATTTCTGCCACAGTCCTTGAAGGCGTGTTTCGAGACCCGCAATACCGAGCAGATAAGGAAGACTATATTACAAATACCGCCCGCCGAGGCCAAGTATCATCTGCAACGTTGCATTGACTCGGGTTTGTGGGTGCAGAAGAAAGAGACGCCGGAACAGAAGTAGCGAAGTACATAACTCCCGGAACATACGCTATAAGAACCATTTTAATATTTTCAACTTTCTTTAAACTGTTTTTAAATTTGAAAAAGAATTATTAAAGAAAAAATGTTTTTTTGTGTTCAGAAGTAATTTTTCGACTACTTTCTATGACAGCTATACAGCTATATATACTGATTTCGATCAAACTCAGTGGAATCATGCAAAAGCATGGCAAACTAAGAAATACGAAGTTTGGAGTCGTTTCAACTGAAAACAAAAAAACATTTCTTACTAAACTATGACAGCTATATGCTATAGTCATCCAATCCGGACGGTTCCGACAAATGTGCAGCGTATATGTACTAAAAGACTACGTGCAAAGTTTGGTGAAGACAGCTTTCAAACTTACGGAGGGGATAGCATAGAACAGACATGCCCAAAAGCAGCATAGGGCAGAGCACTCACAAGTACTCACAAAGAAATCCACCAATACATCGTTGTTGGTCAGTTTGTTTGCACGCGCAAGTGCCAATCAAATAAGAGATCAAACCCGGTTTTTGTTCTACGCGACGCACTCACACGAAATCGTTTGCATGAGTGTCGTTTTGTATGCCTCGCGCCCTGCATTTACATATACGGTCATTCATTTCCTATCTTCGGTGCAATTACAATGACAAAACGCACCCAAAGAGCATACGGCTGGGCATCGCTGGCATAGAAACAGACAGACGGACAGACAGGGCTAAATCAACTCAGCTCGTCTTGCTGAAATATCTATACATCCCCAGCAAACCAGCATGCGAGCATTTTGCGAGACTATCGCAGAATGCTTACAAACGAGCTCACATGTAAGCAAGAAAAGAGAGTTCATTTTTATTACCGCAAAGCAAAGCGAGCTGACAAGCGGGCCAGCATGCGAGCATTTTGAGAGACTAAGTCGCATGTAAGCAATAACGAAAAAAAAATCGAGAGCATTGTAAAAATATTTTAAAAATATAGACAATGTTAAAAAATACAAAAATAAAAAAACAAAATAAAAAAAAACAAGAAAAATGGGATTCGAACCCATGACCTCGCCGTTGCAAGGCAAATGTCTTGCCATTCGACCACCCGGGCGTGTTGATTTCATTGTTCACTGTCATTTTGCCAGTGTCTCGCGCGACCCGATTGTATTGGTGAGCGTTAAGATGTCAGGCATTCGTGTAGAGTGCCGCGGTCCTGAGTTCGAGTCCCAGACAAGGTGAGTCGGGCCGAGTGGCGACTTACTACGGGACTCACAAACATATACAGGCCTGTTCCCGTTTTCGATCAGATCATGCGGAATCGGAATTGTTAGCTGTTCCCGTTTCCGAAAAACGATCAAGTTATTCGGTTTCAAAAGTTTTGCCTAAGAGTCAGTGGAATGAAAAGTAAATGCAAATTTTCTTGGCAACGGGGATTCTTTGCATCCTGCAAGTATTTTTATTTTAACATGTCAAATGTTGTAGAGATTTTGAAGTATTCATTGATATATCGAGCCTTCAATTTGATTTAAAATAATTTTTATTAAATTTGTACATCGGAAATTGCATGCAGACGAAAGAAAAACGATCGAAGTGAAACCGAGCTGTTCGCAATTCCGAATCAGCGCATGCGCAGTGCTGATCGAAATTGGCAGCCTTATGGCTGAATTAAAATTCGAAAGCGATTCGAACATTCATTCGAAAATACAATCGATTTCTATTTCACTCGGAAATGGGAACACCAAATTGAAAACGATTCGGAATTGCGATCGTTTTACTTTTTCATTTCACTCGGAAACGGGAACAGGCCTGATAATTTTCTTTTTATTTTTAATCAAAAACTTATCAAAGCAAATATTTTAAATGACTCGCAAGTAATATCAAAAAAGTCTCGCAAAAGATACCGCTTGCGACTATCGTAAATGATACTTTCACTGCCACAAACTGAACGACACATGAATCATTTTAATATCTTTTCCCGACCCGTATGCGAGAGTTTTGCCGGGCTAACTCACGCAATTTGCTCGCTTGCGATATCGTTTGCGAGCGTTAGGTTTTCTGGGTCTACATATAAGTAAAAGTATGTTTGTCCCTTAAACCGCTGAACCGATCTTCACGAAGTTTTCACTGTAAGTTCATGTCGATCTGAAAAGTGTCATAGGCTATGTCTTATGTCTGTGAAATGGTCCAAAAACCGCGAAATTTGCTAAATTAAACCGTTCATCCGATTTCAATGGAAATTTGGGAATGGTTGAACGCTTGCCCGTAAAGGTTTCTAAGTTGAAAAAATTTGCGGAAAACGGTCCAAAAACCGCGAAAATTGCAAAACTTACGTTTTCGCTAAAACTTTGGGAAATTGATCGACGCTTGCCCGGGAAGGTTTCCAAGTAAAAGAAACCGCGAAATTTGCAAAATGTTCGTTTGTTATAAAACTTTGGAGAATGTTTGGACGCTTGCGCGTGAAGAATTCTGATTTGAAGAATTGGGCGGGAAATAGTCCAAAAACCGCGATAATTCAAAAACTATACCGTTCATCCGATTGCGATGAAATTTTGGTCAATGGTTATACGCTTGGCCGCGAAGGTTCCTAAGGTCCAAAAATCGCAAAATTCGCAAATTATAACCGTCATCCGATTGCAATCAAACTTTGGGGAATGAATTGAACGCTTGCTCGGAAAGGTTTCTAAGTTGAAAATTGTCCAAAAACCGCGAAAATTAATAAATTTGCGGTTTCAGTAAATCTTTGGTTACCCGGAAAGGTTTCCAAGTAGAAGAAATGGGCGGAAAATGGTCCAAGAACCGCGAAATTTGCAAAATGTTCGATTTTGATTAAGCTTTGAGAAATGGTTGTACGCTTGCCCGCGAAGGTATCTAAATTGAAGAAATGAGCCGGAAATGGTCATAAAACCGCGAATTTTCAAAAACTATACCGTTCATCCGATTGCCATAAAACTTTGGGCAACGCTTTCCCGAGAAGGTTTCCAAAAAATCGCGAAATTTGCAAAATAACCTTATAAGTATTTATGAAAGCGCTTAGTGCTTATATTACAATGCCGGCGTTTATGTTTATACCGACATTCAGCCTGCACTTGATTGAATATAATCGCTCTCTTAAGAATCATAAGAACCCGGGCGACGCCGGGTGTTCAGCTAGTAATAAATATAATATATATAAAATTATAAATATATAAAGGTTTTATTTAATTAAATTAATAATAGCGGTTTCTGTTTTGTTATAGTTTCATTCTCCTTTATTGCTACACATGCAGCAGATTCATTTTGCCAAGATACTGATCCGTCTGCTGAGCTCTTGTTCTAATCTTGTACTCAAATACAACTGACTTTATTTAATTGGCTACGAACCATTGAGTCTTATATCTTTTTGGGCCACACTGCAGTGTCTTTCTCAGCCATTGGCCCAATAATTTAGAACGAATTGTGAGACCAATGTGGCTGATGTCATCACACCCGACCGCTCAATCGTACTGAAATTAAATCTACAATGGTAGACCGAAGGTGGTTTAACGTTATTTTGCATAAATTTATTAATATTAAAACTTGGCCAAAACATTTTACTTGGGTTCCACAAACTCAAAATAAATAGCAAATTCCTGGCAAGAATTTTCCGCAGTGCTGGATACAGGAAAAAAGGGACGTCAAATGTCAACTACTTCCTTGACATAAAGTTGCTTGCTTGCACTTTTGCAGAGATGGTACTTAGAGCGGTTTCATGCAAAATTCTAGACTAAGAAGGAAGCGACTAAGGAGAAAATTTCCCAAAATCCCCTCCATGAAAAAATCCTGGCTCGCCCCTGGTGTAAACACAATCGGAAATAATTTGCGGAAGGGCTTGCGGAAACTTGTAAGGAGCAAATATTAGGAACAACAAATTTGTTTTGTTTGTCAAGGCAAACTTTGTTTGCACAATGTGTACAAATTTTGTTTGTGTGTGTAGCTCAAGTTGCTCTCTATTCCCATCTGTATAATATACAGAGTCTATACAGCCGAAAGGCTGTAAATAAATAAATTTTCATTTAAACTAGAAACTCAAACCCACCTCAAAGTACTGTCCATCCACCATAGAGATCTCATCAATGATCAATCGCTTGCATTTTCGCCAGGTCTGCGCACTCACGGGTCTGGCGGCCAGCTCCAGGCAACGCTGCAGGGTGGCATCGCCGCCTCCTATGCCCGCAAAGGCATGCAAAGTGGTGCCACCTATCAGACAGGCAGCCACACCCGTTGAGGCGGTGGCCACCGTCCCGTCGGGTGGCAAGGCGGAAATGATCTTGCGTAGGAGGAACGACTTGCCCGTACCAGCTGAGCCCGTAAAGAATACATTTTTGCCCGCGGTGCAGGCTTTTAAGACCTCCATCTGCTCGGCACTCAAGCGTAGGGAATCCTCTGTAGACTCAGCTAAGGGGGAGGCATACAGCTTCTTGGCTGCTGGCGGTGGCGCTGCTGCTGAATCTTTGAGTTCCTCGAAACGTCGTTTCTTGGCCGCCTGCGGTGAGGGAGTAGTGGTGGTGCCCCTCCCTCCAGCCAATCCCGCCTTTTTGCGCGCCAAAATCATCTCCGTGGTGGTCACCGGGCTGATATCCTCAAAGCTGCTGGGCTTCCCGCTTAACATGTGTTCTCTCAGCTTCTTCTGCAGGGCAGCCTCATCCGGCTGGCCCTCCCCCGGCTCTCCCTTGCCATGCATTTTAATGAAGATTGTGCGCAGGAAGAACATCAGCGTTCCAGGTGGCGCATTGGACAGATAAACCGCACAGCGTTCGGCCTTGAAATTGAACGTGGCCTTGCCCTCCGCCATGAACTTCTTGTGCACCATTATATCCTTCAGTTTGAACCTCAGTGGCTTCAGCTTCTCCGGCGTCACCTCCACAAACATTTCTCGCAAATCGTTGCGTATCAGGCGAAGCGTTGCCGTCTTGTAGGCCAGCTTGCGTCCCGTTTCGCCCACCGCATTCATCCACTGTATATTCACTGCGCAGGTGAGCACAGCTTCGTTTAGATCCATGGTGGGGAAAGTGGTTTAAGTCAGAATTATATTAATTTTAATTAATTTAAACGCGCGTGTTTGAGTTTTTAGTTAAACGCTTAGGAAGACCGCACTTGCGCTTCCCGCCACAATATGGTCACCTTGAGTCGAACTAGTCGCCTAGAGATGGGCACTTTGAAAGTAACGAGTCACAACAAATTGGATTTGATTTAAAACTCCATCAAAAAATGCTTTCAAAGAAAATCGCGTTAAAAAAAAAGGTTACGGCGGGTGTGGAAAAGGGTTTAAAAGTATCTATTCACAATCCTCCCAAATAAAAAACATTGAAAACTGTGAAGGGCTTTTTTGTTTTCAATGGAGGCTGCAATATATAAAAAACTTCCTCTATTTTTTTCACCTTTTATTATTCAGATATCAGAAAATAAGGATTAATACATTTCATTTATAGTATAATGATTTAGCAAAAATCATAGTCGTAGACTGATTTGCTTTTACTCCGAAACAACAAAAAAATATTCTTTCACTTGGTTTGTATCCTTTTTTTAACTTTAGTACAAGAGAATAAGCCTAAGTGTCTTTTCATGTTTGTCTTTTTAGAGCGGAAGCTGAAAATTAACGGACACTATTCCTAATACGCTTCATATATAAATCTTCAATACAAATTATTTTTACTATTTTGTTCAGGGATGCAAACCGGTTCTGAACCAAACCGGTTTTGAACCGAACCGAACCGCTTTTTCCAGCTGGTAAACCGAACCGCAAACCGAACCGGCTTCCTTTCAAAAATGCTGAACCGAACCGAAAACCAAAAAGAAAAACGGTTCGGTTCAGTTCTCTGATGAGTTTTAAAACGTGAATCGCTTTCCTCTAGTTAATGATACCTACTTATTAACTTCGTTTTCCTAAGCTAATTTTAGTTTGACCATCTACCAAAGTCTACCGCAACTGCAAGCCGATCTCTTAATATACCTGTCATCAGTGTGCATTCTTTTCTTGAAAGTAGATAATCATTTAATCTTAGTCAGGAGAGTTTTTTCTCATACCATTAATAGGGTACGTAAGATGCATAGTACGTATTCCCTTCTTGCCGACATTCTCCGTTTTCGAAGTGCATTCCTAGAACTTATAGACGAGTCCTACAAATCCGACTTCAAAAGTTTTGGACATTCTTATAAGAATCTTAAAACTACTCAGATGGTTTATAGGAATTCAATTTCCAAAGTGTACAAAAAAAAACACATTATAGCGAATTAACTTCAGAACAATGCAATTTCGTTCAATATTCAAACTATTCTATTTTACGAATTTTCTATATAACGAAGCTTATTTTTGTCCTCTGAAGATTCGCTATACAGAAGTTCTACTGTACTTCATAATATGCCTTTATGAACCACTGAACCGAACCGAAACCGCGGTTCAGTTAGCTCCAAAAACCATGTAATGAACCGAACCCGCGGTACAGAAACTGTGTGAACCACTGAACAGAACCAGTCTGTTTCTATGCTATCTCTTCCGTCAGTTTTAAAGCTATCCTTACCAAACTTTGCACGAAGGCTTTTGGTACAAATACGCTGTTGTCGGAACCGGCCGGATCGGATGACTATAGCAAATAGCTGTCATAGGAACGATCGGTCGAAAAACTAGTTCTTAGTGAGAAAAACTTTTTTGTTTTTAATGAAAACGTCCTTATCATTGGCATGCACTTAATTTATATACTTTTACACAATTCTACAAAGTTTGGTCGAAATCGGATGACTATAGCATATAGCTGCCATAGGAACGATCGGTCGAAAAACTAGTTCTAGTGAGAAAAACTTTTTGTTTTTAATAAAAACGTCCTTATCCTTGGCATACACTTATTTTATATACTTTTACACAATTCTACAAAGTTTGGTCGAAATCGGATGACTATAGCATATAACTCCCATAGGAACGATCGGTCGAAAAACTAGTTCTAGTGAGAAAAACCTTTTTGTTTTTAAATGAAAACGTCCTTACACTTATTTTATATACTTTTACACAATTCTACAAAGTTTGGTCGAAATCGGATGACTATAGCATATAACTCCCATAGGAACGATCGGTCGAAAAACTAGTTCGAGTAAGGAAAACTTTTGTTTTTCTAATGAAAACGTTTTTTTATTGGGATATTCTCATTCTATATTCTTTTACACATTTGTACAAAGTTTTATCAATATCGGATGACTATAGCATATACCTGCAGTATGAATGAGCTGACGAAAAAGAAGTTCTAGTGAGAAAAACTTTTTTGTTTTAAATGGGATCGCCTCCAAAATTAGTAATTAACACCAAGTTTGGTCGAAATCAGACATCTATATAGTATAGATCCCGTAGAAAAGTAAGGTCCAAAAAGTAGTCTTAGTTAGAAAAACTTTTTTTTTTTCAATGGAAGCTGCAAAGGTATACAAAACTTCGGCCGAGCCGAAGCTAACTTTCCCCTTTTTTTTAGATTACAATGCAGGCGTTGGTAAATGGAAGATGCAGATTGGATGTCCAAAATGCTAGGAGGTGTAAACCAAAGAAGTCCCAAAATTTTCTTGAGTTTAGATTATTAATTAGACGGTCAAATATGTAGAGGCGAGGATCGAACGGTCAAAAATATTGGGATATTTTCTGATTTTTACGTCGCATCTCGAAAGCGAAGATTCTCAATTGGATTCTCAGTCATAAATGCTTAAGCAGACAATCGGTTTAAAGGTGGTTCACCTAAACCTTTCGATTAGAGGATTGGTATTGATGTTAATAATGTGAGTGTTAGACGTTTTACAAGTCTCAGAATTTAGTGAATTGGAAATTTGGTGTATGGGCTGGAAATTCGTAGTTTTCCCTATGTAGAACGGATAATATCGACTTTCAGCCATTTGTACCTTCGGTACAGAGTATAACAGTATACAGGGTGGCTGATGAAAGCTGCTACCAAAAAAAATTGAATAATTTTTTTGTCTATTTGATGAATCTACTTAATTTTTGTTTTGTTTCACGTTTGGCGGCGATCCTCCGACTAGATGGACCATAATGAGACTTGTTAACAATTTTGCCGAGCGTGGGACAGTGGAAAGAAGACCTTACCATCGAAACACTACAGTTCGCACGGAGGAAACAATTGCTGCGGTAGCTGCAGCCATACAAAACAATCCAAGAGTCTTGACACGGAACTTATCTGCTCAAATGGCTATAAGTAGATTTACATGGTCATTGCAGTCAATTATGCACAATGATTTGCGCTTATTCCCATATAAAATTTAAATGCCCAACAAACTCAACGCAGCAGACTTGCCGATTCGCTTTGAATTTTGCCAGAAGATGCTTCAAATGTTGGAAGACGACGAAAACATGTTGAACTGTCTTTTTTATGTCTGACGAGGACCATTTCGACTTAAACGGCAACATAAACAAACAAAAATTGCCGAATATGGAGTGCTTCCAACCCACAGATACTCCATGAGACGGAATTTCATCCACTTCATGTCACAGTGTGGTGTGCAGTTTCTCAGGCTGTCGGGCCCTTTTTTTCGAAGAAAACGTTCACAACGTTACGTTACGGGCGTTGGCATGTTGGGGTTTTTCCAGATTACGCCGGAGAATTCCTTTCAAGTGTGGTTTCACAAAGGTGCAACTCAGCAGCAGGAGAAAATTCCAAAAATATCCAAACAAGGAGGTGTCATTGTGGTTTGCGGGTTACGATTTCCCTTAGGGGGGCTTAAATCAATTATTTTTAAACAATTAAGCTATATTTAATAAAATTAATGAGCTTTAACATGAATAAAAGAAAAATGAATTCCATACAAGTTATTTGACTTTCTTAATGTACCAATATTCATCAGCCACCCTGTACTAAGTTGAATCAATTTATATGGCAAAACAACGTTTGCCGGGTCAGCTAGTGTTAAATAAAAATTAAGAAACTTAACTCAGTCTTAGTTTCTCTTACAAAAATGTACTTTTTAAAATGAAGCATTTGATGATTCGCATTTTCATTTGTAGTTTAACTATAGGAAAAAATTCAAATAGCTTTGTGTCTCAATATAAATGTACATATTTATTTATAATAAGCTGAGGAAATATGCAAGCTTCGCTCTTGAGAATTAGACTTATTTTAAGGTATAGGTTTAAAGTAAAAGTAAGCTATCTTCTCTGCACATAGAATAACACTAGCACTACACTACACAGTCGTCAATAGCTTTAAATGTGATGACTGTGCATTGGCTAAAAACGTTATTTCTGTATGTGGAAGTTTTAACATTTTACATAAGAATTTCGGAGCTTATTTTAATTATTATTTATTAAATTTACTCTCATGAATTTAATCAGATTCGTAAGTGTTAACCGTTTCTTATCTTTACTATATTGTTGTTGGGTGAACACAAATCACGATACTTCTCTTTAGAGTTTTGAAGGATCTTCATCTCAATAGGCAGCTGTCGGTGGTTGTTTCCATTGTTGATTTCCTGGCGTACCTGCTTGATGATTTTTTTGATCAGACTTTCACTCACATGAAAAGAACTGTTCAGATTGAACAATTTAGTGCATTTAGAAATAAGTTCTAGCACAGCGTCATCGCTGACAAAATAGGCGCTTATCTCGATGCTTTCTAGATTGGTAAGCTTGCAAAGTTCTAAAAATAGACTATCATTAAATCCACGGGCATTCAAATTGAGTACGAGAGTGCGCAGCCCAGTCAGCTTGGCGATTTCCAAGAGCATCCGAGTAGTGGTGTGTTTGGTTTGAACCTCCAAATGTTCCAGCTGTTGAGACTTCCGCTTGGCCAACTGGGTAAAAAACTCAGAACTTGCTGCTTTTCCAGAGATAATTAACTTCTTTAGACTTGGGAGCTGAGCAATTGGCTCTAGCTGGTTAAAAGAGCGAACGCATATCTCAAGCTCCTCCAAAGAAGCGCAAGATGGCCAGTTGACCATTTCTTTCAACAGGTCAGCGTTAATGTCCGTTATAAACAGACGAAGCTTTATAACTCGTTTTTGAATTCTTAAAATTTTTGGTAAATAACATTCCACATTAAGGCAGCAGGTGAAGCTAAATGTCTCAACCGATGTAGACAGTTCAAGATTATCCAGAAAGCAGTAGGAAAGAGTTAGTTTCTTTAAGCTTTCAAGATGTGTCAATGACAGACATTGATTTTTTGCCAGACGACAGGTATATAGATTTAGTTCCTCCAACGAATTCAATCCCATAAATATCGTATGTAGTTCAGTAGCCAGTGACCAGCCGTGTTCGAAATACAGTTCCAATGATTTCAAGTTAGGAAAAAGATTTCCAATGGAATCGCTGAAGCTTTGCGATTCTTTTTTGCCGATGCAACACTTTAAATGTTGAACGCTAGTCCCGGATAGCCGACAAAAGTCGCGCATATCCCACAATGTCAAAGATGAGTTTTCTATGATATCCATTGTTTTGTACGATCTGGCGGAGACCCTTTGAAAAATGTCCCGAAACCGAAGGCAAGTTCTTGCCAAGTGTATCTGATCCGAAAGCGGCAGATACCCGTACACCCGATCCAGGCAATCGCTGTTGAGCCTTAGTATGCCTGCTGGCGGGGACTCTTGCTCAAGGGGCAATTCATTTGAGTCCGGCTGAAGCCAACTGAAACGAGCTTGGATGCGGAATTGATAGCAGTTGATGACATGTTTCGATTGGAGCAAAGCTCTGCGAATGTATAAAATAAAGTAAATAAGTCATCTACATATTGTTTGGATGTGTGCACAATACTCACTTGGCCGCATCACGCACATGGGCAAACTGAGCGTAACCAACCTTCAATGAAAATTTGTCGCTTGGAATGTAGATCTTCATGTCCACAATTTCGCCGTAGTTTTTAGTAAAGTAGTCCAGTATGGCCTTCTTCTTTAACTATAAAGACAGAAAACGGTGTAATTGCGTCTCAAAATCAGAGTAAGTTGTGTGGCGCCTCTTACCTCCATTGGTATGTGGAACAGATGCAACTTTTGCACCGGAATGTGGTCTTCCGTATAAGCCACTTCATTTTCAATATAATAATTTATGCCATTTTTGATTAAATGAAAGTATTTAATGTCTGCAAAGAGAATACAAATTTTGTGTGAGTTTCAATTTTGAGAATTTTTCCCGATTGTTCCAGAAGCTGTGGTTAGGCATTTTTTGTGTTTACTTCCTTTACTTACCCTCCCGATTTAATGGAACCAGCGGTAGTTTCTCTTGACAACGGTTCATATTGCTTTGAGTGTAATAAATATAGATGTTGATTTTGGATGACTTCGCTTTGTACAAGAAAACTTCAATTTTCAGGTGGACTAACGCGTCTTTAAAAATACCAAAAAGACGAAAAAAAAAATATCAGTGCTGCCAACTTAGCAGAATCAGAAAAACTGTTTTCAGTACAGTGCTGTCCACTGTTAAGGCCCAAAAATGGCTAAATCTTCTGTAGATAAAATAGCTAAAAAATAGAGGAATGTTAACTTTGGCTCGGCAGAAGTTTGTTTAACCTTATAGCAAATTGTGTCCCAAAAACCTAGGCATTTAATCAGACTAGCGGATATGGCTAGAGCCACTTCTTTTGTCATGCTGTCATTTGGGGGTCCGACGAAGTCTGGCATTTATTTGTTTATTGAAACAATTATTTTGTAGATAAATGCTTATTCGAAAATCGAACAGTTCCTATCAACTTTTAAAAAAAAACGAAAAAAAAAAAAAAAATATAATATATCGAAACTAAAAATTTTATTGTTTATAGACGCAGGGAATGTTAAAACATTTTGAGATAGAATAGTATTTCCATATTCACTAACTTTGTAAAATGTCATCTTGTCAAGAGACGATACGGTGGAAAATTTAAAACGATTTTTGTTTCTTTTCGAATACCCCGATTCTTAAGAAATGCAAAAGATACCATCTGTCAAATGATCACTATGCTCTCTCCAAAGTGCTGGGACAATGAACGGCATCTTTATGTTTTCGGTACAAATAGAATGTGATACCGACGATTTGACCAAACTGACCATTTTACTCCCAGACACCCTTTCGTAAGCCGTTTGAACAGTTTGGTTAATGGTCTTTCTTTTTTAAGCACTTTTAACAACTTTGACCATTGATTTCTTATAAACTTGACGTGCTAGAGAAATTTGGAAAACTGACTTGTGCTCAGCTTGAAAACCTCCGTCGAGCCCAATATTTGTGAATTGTGTTATTTGTCTAATAATTCTATTTAAATAACAAATAATATTATCTAGATATTTATTCGAAAGATCCTTATTTACTTAAAATTATTTACAAATAAAATTTCATAAATAACATTTGAATTCAAATAATAATCTAGATGATTCTTTATTTGAATAATGCCAACTCTGGTCGAAACTCCGTATTTCTTATTGTACTTTCCTTTTCAAAGATTTCTCTAAGTTTGGTCGAAACCGGACATCTATAGTACAGCTGTCATGGAAAAGTAGAGTCTGAAAAGTAGTCTGCAAGGGTACACAAAACTTCGGCCGAGCCGAAGTTAACTTTCCCCTATTTTTATACCCTTGCAGAGGGTATTATAAAATTGTGCGGATGTTCGTCCATGGGAAGCATCCCGACCACTAATTTTCTGATCAGCATACGAGCTAGTTCATTTAGCCTTGTCCGTTGTTGTTTTATGCTATCTCCCCGTCAGTTTTAAAGCTATCCTCACCAAACTTTGCACGACATCTTTTGATATAAATACGCTGCATATAAATATGCTCTAGTCTTAGTGAGAAAAACTTTTTAGTTTTTAATGGAAACGCCTCCAATTGGATGACTATAGCATATAGCTGCCATAGGAAAGATCGGTCGAAAAACTAGTTCTAGAGAGAAAAACTTTTTTTTTACGCCTCCAAACTTCGTATTTCGTAGTTTACTATGCTTTTCCATGATTCCACCAAATTTGGTCGAAATCGGACATCTATATAGTATAGCTGTCATAGAAAAGTAGATTCTGAAAAGTAGTCTTAGTTAGAAAAAATGTTTTGTTTTCAATGGAAATGCTTCCACACAATTCTACAAATTTTGGTCAAAATTGAATGACTATAGCATATAGCTCTCATAGGAACGATCGGTCGAAAAACTAGTTCTTGTGAGAAAAACTTTTTTGTTTTCAACAGAAACGTCTCTTACGTTGGCATATGTTTATTTTATATACTTTTTTCACAATTCTTCAAAGTTTTGTCAAAATCGGATGACTACAGCATATAGCTGCAGTATGAATGATCGGTCGAAAAATAAGTTCTAGTGTAAAAAAAGTTTTTTGTCTTAAATAAAATCGCCTTCAATAATGTACATATTAGTTGGTTATGCCATTTCGAGATTCCACTAAATTTGGTCGAAATCGGACATCTATATTGTATAGCTCCCACAGAAAAGTAAGGTCCGAAAAGTAGTCTAATTTACGCCCGATTTCTCAAAGGTTCCGGTTGGCCAACCGCCGGTCAAATTTGTTCCTCCAGTTGACAAGCGGTCAAGTGATTTGGTTTTCTCAACAGCAGTTTCATCCGATATCGATAAATTCCTATCGCTGCGTTACGGTCAGCAAATTAGGTATTTTTGTTATGGTTTTTTTAGTGCTATTAAATGCTGCTGGTTATATTTTTGCCAAAAATTTATTTAAATTGATTGCGATGAATCAAAAGCTATAGCTGGGGACACTTGTTTTCCTGCACAGCTTATCAAAGGAACGCAGACTACACAGAAGTCAGCCGCAGTGGGAAGTTGCCACATGCTTAAGAACGCAGCGCAACCAAGTCCAGCTAACAATCCAAGTCACAACAAATTGAATCGCAAATGAAGTCAAGGCTTTAACTTTATCTCTAATCCTAACATAAATCGTTTTACATGTAGATTTTGTCAACCTGAATCATTGAACAAGTGTGGCATCATACAGATCAGTTAAGTAATTAGGCCTCTTCCTGTTTTCTAATAAATAGCGGGCATCTATATAGTATAGCTCCCATGGAAAAGTAAGGTCCGAAAATTAGTTTTAATAAGAAAAACTTTTTTGTTTTCAATGGAAGCCGCAAGGGTATACAAAACTTCGGCCGAGCCGAAGTTAACTTTCCCCTTTTCTTCCATTAGATCTATCCGGCATTCCATTTTAAAGGTGTGGATAATACCTTGATCAAGTGGCTGTATTATTGCAGTAGTATTTGGCGGCAAAAATTCCGTTTCTTTATCTGGCTCCTCTCTTCCATTAAAAGTCAACCTTGGCTTTGTAGCTTCCGTTTGCCAGTGCCTTGTAGTAAAATCCAGTTTCATCAGCACTAAATATGCATTCTGGAGTGAATTTGTCCAGAATAGGCGGCAAATGATCAGAGATAAAAGCGGCCGCACTTGCTGTATTATTTTCACTGGCTTCTCCGTGAATCTTTGCGAAGTTTGCTTGCAGCAACGCTGAAGCCAGCTCCGATCTGGTGCCTACAGTCATGCTCCCATTTTCACTTTCGCAAAACTTTTGCGATTTCAAACCGGTTTTTGGACAATATTTGCTCCCAAATCGCAAAACTTTTTGCGAAAGTGAAAATGGGAACATGACTGATAGTCTTAATTAAGCTATATGTCGAACTCCTGTGCCTTAGCGAGCAAGACTGGTACATTAACAATTCCGTTTTCTGAACGGATTTGGATGAGCCAGGACAACAATGCTGCTTCCAAGTGAACATGTGCGCTTTTTCTATCCCTTTTCTTGTCAGGATTGGTGACAGCACGGACCTCACTTGCATGGTTTTTAGTGCGCAAAATGGTGCTGATGCTTACATTAGTGGTATTCCTGAAACTGATTTGCTTTCGATTTTGATTTGCTTCCGGGAAAAAGTACGGAAACGGCTTGGTGATTTATTTAGTGTGACTTTTCTGCCCCGCGCTGGTGTAATTCTGCAGATACTTAAATGTAAAAAAGTTGTAAGTTTTATCGCATTTCAAATTTGAGTAATCAAATAAACTGTGTTTTTATCGTTTGCATTTTAGAATGCCTACGACCCTATTGTACAAATAGACTAGCGGCCTAGAGTGGGCGATGCCATAAGTGCTCGAGTTTTTGGAATGTGTCCGGGATTACTTATTTCCATTATTCTCTTTGAATTCTTCCACAATTTTGTCCTGCATTTTCCTCTTAAGTTCTGCCAAATGGCATAAGTCACTTCGCTTGACCTTAAGCATAAATAATTTTAGCAATCCTTCATACATAGCTATTTTATATTCAACTTTGCCACTTTTAGCTATATTTAACAGTCGATTTAGCCATTTTTTCAGCCTTAACAGTGGACAGCACTGAACTGAAACAAGTTTTTTTTTGGTTCTGTTAAGTTGGCAGCACTGATATTTTTTTCGTCTTTTGGTATTTTTAAAGACGCGTTAGTCCTCCTAGAAATTGAAGTTTTCTTCTACAAAGCGAAGTTATACAGAATCAACATTTAAATTTATTGCTCTCAAAGTAATATGAACTTTTGGCAAAAGAAACGGCCTCTGGTTCCCTTGAATGGGGCAAGTAAGTAAAAGAAATTAACAAAAAATGCCCTCATAATTTCTATATCCTTTGCAGACAGTAGAATCTACTCAAATTATTATATTCAGAATAACGTTGCATATACGGAAGACCACATTCCGGTGCAGAAGTTGTATCTCTTCAAAATATCAACTGGGGTATGAGGCGGCGCACAACTTACTCTGATAGTGAGACGCAATTTCACCGTTCTTTGTCTTTGTAGTTAAAGAAGAAGGACATACTGGACTACTTTACTAAAAACTACGGCGAAATTGTGGACATGAAGATCTACATTCAAAGCGGCAACTTTTCATATAAAGAAGGTTATGCTCAGTTTGCCCATGTGCGTGATGCGGCCAAGTAAGTATTGTAGATACAACTACATCAGAGGCAGGAAAAAAATACATTTACATTTTTGCATTGGTGTGTGTGTGAGAGCAGCGCAAAAATTGCTCTCAATTTCAGTAGCAACGACTTCGTCGCGGCGTAGGAGAGCCGCGGCGGCGCTTGTACAGCTTATACTGTGTGTGTCGGAGCAGCGCTGCTTTCAGATTTTTCCTAAGCACACGAGATAGCAATGTGCCTGCCCCTGATCTACATATACCATACGCAGTTGACTTATCTACTTTATTTTATACATTCGCAGAGCTTTGCTCAAATCGGAACATGCCATCAACTTCTACCTTTTCCGCATCAAAGCTCGTTTCAGTTGGCTTCAGCCGGATTCAAATGAATTGCCCCTTGAGCAAGAGTCTCCGCCAGCAGGCATACTAAGGCTGAACAACGATTGCCTGGATCGGGTGTACGGGTATCTGCCGCTTTCGGATCAGATACACTTGGCAAGAACTTGCCTTCGACTTCGGAATGTCTATCAAATGATCTCCGCCAGATTTTACCAGTTTATTGATCTTCGTAAAGACTTGTCTCTGACTTTATGGGATAAGCGCGACTTTTGTCGGCTATCCGGGAGTAAGGTTCAACATTTAAAGGTTTCCTTACGCCCAAGAGGTTTGCGAAGCATCTGCGACCCCGTTAGAGATCATTTTCCAAATTTAAAATCATTGGATTTAGAAGCATTGGTTTTTGAACACGGCTGGAAGAAGATTAATCTACAAGACTTAACTGAGGGACTGAGTTTGTTGGAAGAACTAAAGCTAGAAAAGTGTTTTTTAGCTAAAGATAGACTGTCATTGGAACATCTTAGGAGTCTAAAGAAACTGAGCATTTCAGACTGCACTTTGGGTGAACTAAGTGTGCCTACATCCATTGAGTCTTTTAGGTTCCTTTACTGCACTGTTTACAATTGTTATCTGCCAGAAATACTAAAGACTCTAAAACAACTTAAAGAGCTTTGCATCTCAGAGCCGAATTTAAAACTGGTGAAGGAAATGATTAAATTGCCATCTTGCGCATCTTTGGAGGTGCTTGAAATACACGTTCATAATCTTTACAAGTTGGAGATTATTGCTCAACTACCAAGTCTAAAGAAGCTTGTGATCCATGGATACGAATTAAGTTCTAAGCTTTTCACCCAGTTGACCAAGCACAAGTCTCTGCAGCTGGAACACTTTGAGTTAGTGAGAGGAAAACTATCAACTAAGATGATATTGGAAATTTTCAAACTGACTGGGTTGCGCACTCTCATCTTAAATAACTTTACAATTGATATAGATGACCATACAGTGCTAGAATTGTGCAAGCTTACCAATCTGGAAATCATCGACATATTCACAGCAGGTGTCAGCGACGACACTGTACTTAAAATTCTTTCTAAATGCACCAAACTGTTTGATCTGAACGCTACTTTTGACATAGGCAAAAGTCTGCTTGAAAAAATCATCAAGCAGGTAACCCAGGAAATCCAAAACGGAAACAACCACCGACAGCTGCCTATCAAGATGTGTTTAGAGAAAGACAAATTTGATTCTATGGATTTCTCTAGCGAATTGTTGTCATCCAACAAAATAGTAAAAATAATCTTTATTGAAGATTTATATATGAAGCGTTTAAGGAATAGAAACTGAAAGTATTAGTGTCCGCTTTAAACTAAAATTAAAATAAGAACACAAGCCAAGTAAAAGAATGTTATTGGGTTGTTCCGGAGTAATACCAAATCAGTATAAGGCTAGATTCTTTCTAAATCATTATACTATAAATAAAATGTATTAATCCATATATTCTGATTTCTGAAAAATAAAAGATAAAAAGTAGTTGCTATTTATTTTTCATTCAAAACTTAAAAATAAAGAAAACAAAAAAAGAAAGTCGGTCAAACCCGGCTGTAATATACTCTGTACCTGTGATTTTTTTGTTGTAATTATCTAAATTTTCTGCCACCTGTCAATGGCAACTTTCTTTAGATTGAAGTGTACATTCATTTAAACATACTTTGTGTAAGTTTGACTTTGTGTGTCTGATTATGGGAGGGTTGATTGTGATGATATAAAATATGTGTAAAATTAGTGTATTGGTTCTGTCTAGTGTGTGAGGGGTTGCTAGGGTATTTGTCTGTTTGGAAGTTCTCTATGGAAAATCTTCTTGCGGCGTCGTCTTACTCTGCTTCCGGCTTTTCTTCGTCTACCCAACAGTCTTCTGGCAAGAGTGTTGGGGTGACTTCTTAACCTATCCACGTATTTGCCTGCCTGTGAATTTATGACGTCTACAATCTTTGGCACGTTGAGATCGCTCTCCAAATGTCTTTTACACATATACCAGGGGGCTCTCGATAGATTGCGCAGACACCTGGACTGGAGGACACGAATCTTTGTCAGATGAGATTTTGCAGCTATTCCATAAACTTGTATACCATATTTTTTTTTGTTACGGAGTGACAAAGAGCAGCCATCCCAATTTCTTCACTCTGCCGTAAAGTGATCTTACAAGCGCGTTGATATGGGTTCCGAATGTAAGGCGCTTGTCCAGATATACTCCCAAGTATTTATGTCCAGGCAAGTGCCGTAATAGCTGTTCATTGAGAAAGACGCCAGGGCACTCATCGCGACGATGTGTATATGTTACCCTGGCACATTTATCCAGGTTTAGCTCAATGTTCCATCGCTTAGCCCATCTGCTGAAGTGATACAAATATTGCTGAACGACATCGGTGGCATTATAGATGCATGGGTCTCTCGCCATAAAAGCAGTATCGTCAGCAAATGTTGCAATGAGTAAGTCTTGGGGGTCTTTAATGGGTATTGTTCGTCCTGCAGGCATATCATAAGTGTATAGAGAGTATAGGGTTGGTCCGAGGACACTTCCTTGTGGCACACCAGCGCGTATTAACCTCACACTGGAAACAGCTCCTTCCAAGATTACTGAGAAGGTCCGGTCCGTGAGAAAGCTTTTCACAAGAGAGTAAAGCTGAGACGGAAGGATGTCTTTTACCTTGTAGAGCAATCCGTCATGCCACACTCTATCAAAAGTCTGTTTAATGTCAAGGTAAACCACATCCATGTATTCCTTCGCCTGAAATCCGTCGAGAATAAAGTTAGTCACCTTATTCAGCTGCTCAGGGTTCCCATGTGACTTTCTAAGCCCAAACTGAAAGGGAGGTATCCTGCCACACACCCCATCGATTGCCATAATTCGGGCTAGTCGACAGCTCTCGAAAATTTTCGATATTGTGGATAGGAGACTGATTGGACGGTATGACTCGACCTCCGACGGGCTTTTGCCAGCTTTATGGATCATAACGATTAGGAAAGTGACCCAGTCGCAATGCCGCGTTGAAAATTAAGACCAGGAAGAGCACCGCTTTTACTGGGAGGGCTTTGATAACCCTTTTGTCAAGGCCATCCTCGCCTGGGGCATTTTTATTGTTTAAGTTCTTGATTTGGCCCTGAACCTCCTCCAGAGTAATTGGTGGAACTTAGCTTAGCGTTAGCTGCCTAGGGGTATTAAGGACATGCTCTACATGTCTCCTGCGGCTTACTGACGTGGCTTCAAATGGCTTAAATCTGTCCTCTAAATCCTCTAAATGAACCCAACCCTAAATAATCTTGATTTCAAAATATGTCCAGAAGGTTCGAACCTTCTAACTATAAAACTGACGGAGATATGAGGACTTTTAGTTTTGTGGGGGGGCGGGAGTGGCAAAAATTGAAAATAAACTTGATCTACCTGCAAGTGTAAGAAGTTTTTGTCCCAAACAGGTCGAACCTCTATCTCTTACCATTTCTGATATCTGTTTGTTCATACGGACAGACGGACAGACAGACGTACGGACAGACGGACATGGCTAGATCGACTTGCCTCTTGGTGCTGATCAAGAATATATATATTCTTTATAGGGTCGGAAATGCTTCCTTCTGGCTGTTACATACTTTTGCACAAACTTTATTTAATCTGAGTAAAGAGTATAAAAATAGTGGAAAGCTAACTTTGGCTTGGCCGAAATCAATAATGTTTTTCTAACTAAGACTACTTTTCGGATCTTACTTTTCTCTGGGAGCTCTGGTCAACATCGGAGATCTAAATAGTCTAGATCTCCGATGTTGACCAAACTTAGTGGAATCATGTAAAATCATAACAAACTAACAAGAACGAAATTTGGAGGCGATGCCATTTAAAACAAAAAAGTTTTTCTCACTAGAACTTCTTTTTCGACCGATCATTCATACTGCAGCTATATGCTGTAGTCATCTGACTTGGATAAATCCTGGGGATGTTTCGAGCTGATGCTACAAGAAGCCATAGACAACGCGTCTGCTCAAATCCTAGCCACAGGTCAAGCAACACATTGGCATTGTTTCAAACAACAAAATCAGTCAAGGAAAAATTTCTTTAATTAATTTTTTTATATGGAATTTGACAGCTAAAGGAAAATTCGAACGTTCTCAGTACTCACCCTTAGCCTTAAATCTGCTCGGAAAGTCAAATTTTCGAACTTCTCAAGTTGCGGCAAATCCAAAATGACGTCAGAAACTTCTTTCTCTTCAAGGAACAACATTTATTCCACCGAAACCCTTTAAGCCAGTTCTTATATCTGTTCGAAAAGTTATGTTTTTGGACTTTTGAAGGTGCTGAAGTTTGAAAAACCATGAATTTGGGTTTCCAATTCAATTTGATGTTATATGTATAAAGAATACGTCTTATAACTAGTCAGTGAAATGAACCGAACCTTTTTGACTTGTAGGTTTCGGTTCGGTTTAGCCATTTCAAAGGGACATTAATGCAATAAGCTATGTAGTTAAATATATTGTTCTTACATAAAACAAACACATTTGGTTACATCTAGTTTATTTTCAACAAATGAATTTGCCTGTTAGTACGAACAAACTTTTCAAATTTTCCGCCACAGCACCGTACAATGCGCCTGTGCCAGTCTCTCTCTCTCTCGCGCCCCCACGTTCTCAGCCATGTATCGAATACCTACCCACATATTCGATTTCAGTTGGCCCAAAAGAACAGTTAGTTTCGGGCGAACTGCGTTTTTAATAGGATGTGTCGTCGCGCAACCAAATAATAAATAAAAATCTTAAGTGAATTTAAAAATCAAATTAAAATTACATATAATACAAATACAATTTTTAAGTTATTGTTTTGTCTACGTTTTGTGACAGTTTTCATGCTTCGTTGAAATGCATTCTCTTGTCTGAGAGTGTATGTGTGTTTGTGTGTGTTTGTATGTTAGAAACTAAGATAAACTTTTAAAGCGGCTAATAAAGTGAACCCAAAACTACAGAAAAATCATGTCTAAGGTAAGATAAGTTTAAGCTTAGCTTTCTAATTTTATTAGTAAATTATTTATTTACACGCCAACTTCTGCAAACGTTTGTCAATTTGGATTTTATTTTATTGCTTGTGTGTGTGTTAGCCTGAGAGTGGGAACAGGGAGCTTCCCGTTATCCTCCACTTGCTTTTCGCTTGCTTCTTTTGTATAAATTATGTATGTTTGCGGGTTTTATGCGTCGCATCGCATTGATTTCTTAAGATTGTCGAAATGTTTGCAATTTTATGATGTGTAAAATTGAACGAAAATTATAGGCGAGGGGGGAAAAACCCATAAAAAAAAAAACGGTCAGGTAAGGCAGACATTTCGTATTTTGTTGGGGTTTTGAATGACATTTTTTTTTGCAAACAAAACAAATGAGAAATTTAGCGGTTAATCAAAATCGATTCTAGTTTCTCTGGTTTTAGTGTTGCCTTTTCTTTACAATTCCATCAAGATTGAACTATTATTTGCCTATTTTGGTTAGAGTTTTGGCCTTATTAATAATTCATAGAATTAGATTATTTATTCACTCACTTAACCTAATGAACTGACCCCACAATTTCCACCCCGTCTTCAGGCAATTACAATGTTCAGGCTTTAATAAAAGCCATAAAAGCAAAAAACAACACAAAACTCAATCAACCAATTGAAGGTCCGAAAATGTAGCAGAACCATTTTTCAAGATTTTTCTAAGCCAACGCGGTTTTTATGTGCTGCTCAAGCAAATTTGGTAATACATTTTTTATGACCCAAACATGTGTGGGTGGGTGGGTGACTGGCAGCAAGTCCCTGAGGGGTGGTGATGGCGCGGCTGTTCACCCCCTCCCCCCATTGTTTTTTCTTTCTTGATGAATTGTCTTTTTTCTCTTGTCACTTCATATAAAAAGGCTTTCTCTGTTTTTATCTTAAAGTAAAGATGATTTTTTTCTTTTCTCTTGGTAGTCAAGTTCAACAGCTGCTTGAAAACTGGCTTACATTTAAGTTCTTAAGTTGTCCATTTTTGTATTATTATGTACTCAGACTGCCTTGGCCCTTGAGATAGAGAGAGGAGAAAAGTAAATGCTGGGGAACTAATGATACCCTCGGACCTAGGTGAAGAAATAGCAACATGAAAAGTTATCTCATTATTTCATACCAAATCCAAAAACTGCAAGCCGAAAAGCAAACTGTTTTTGAAAAGTTTATCAAATAGGCTGATTGAATTTGATTTGAAGGCACATTCTGCTGAAAAACAAACATAGGCCAACATTTTGTAGTCTTTTTATTAAAAAATCAAATTTATTTTTAAAACTTTGCTTGTTAAACATTTTTTTAATGAATTTTTTTTAACTATTTGAAGACTAAATCTATCACGAAAAAATTGGTTTCCAAGTAAAAACTACATTTAACAAAAATTTTTATCCTTTTTTTGTACTTCGGAAGAATAAAATATTTTTTCCGATTAAGATTTAAGAACACAATTTTAAAAAAAATTGTTAACTAAAATTTTCGAATTGGAAATTAAAAATTTTTCCGCTGGTCTTACACATTTCTCCTTAAATTTTAAGTCCCAAAACATTTCATACTTAAACTTAATTGTTTTCGAGTTATAAAGGTGAAAAACTTCAAATGATTTGCTGTGTGTTGCCGTATTTTCCACAAAGTTGTGGCTTCAAAAAATTCAGAAAAAATTATATCACATACAGTCTTGTTCCTAGTTCCACTTCCGCAAAAGTTTTTTGATTTAGAGACCAAATTTACACCATTAAACCGGATAATTTTTGTGGAAGTGGAACAGGGCTGATAGCACAGTTCTACAAATTGAGACCCTTTGGGGGTATCCCGAGCGTCTTTAACTAGTTCCATTAGACAAACCCATCCTGAATACGAGTTGGAAGGTCAAAGTCGAAACTTAGTTTCCGTTTCCGAGATATTCGCGGAAACCATTTTACTGACTCTGGACCGTTTTAGAATTTTTGTAGGCCACACCAAGCAATAATTTCTGATTTTATGAAGCCTCTAGGATAGTCTACATGTCAATGCAGGTGAGAAAAATCAAACAGGCGGTATAAGCAATGCCATTGGTGTCTAAATTGTCCTTCAAAGTCAAATTTGACTTGATTTATAGCAATTTTGTCAAACTAAACCACCAGCTACAAGCTATTGGGTTCGTCGGACATTTATATAAACCATCTGATCATATAGATTAACATATGCACTAATTATGCAAATTTTTGCGCATTTTTTTAAGAAACAATAGCAAAGTTACAGCGTGTTAAACGCGAAAATCGAGAATTAAATTTATGGGAGGACAATTAGATTTCCACCCTAATTTTTTATAGGAGTTTTAAGAAGGCTACTTGATACCACATTGGAGTCACTAAATGTTTATTGAAATGTACAATAACAACATTCATGGAATGATACGTTAACATTTGCGGATAGTAGAAGTATAACTGACACGCAGATCGATCTTATAAAATGATTTAGGTTTTAATCACATTTAACTGATAATAATAAGTTCTAACTTCTAATAACCTGTACCTGTAAAGTGCTGCCCTTCTCCGTTGCGACCGGTGCTGCCCATAATTGTTTAATTTCCGACAACCGTTCATCCGATCTTTTCTATTCCTTTGGCGGATCGATAAAGAATCCTTATTACTGAATATGTCCAGCAGGAAGGAACCTTCTATTAATAAAACAGAAGGAGATATGACATTTTTTCAATATGTGGGGGGCGGGAGGGGGCGTGGCAAAAATTGAAAACAAACGATCTGCCTGTAAGAATAAGAAGCATTTGTCCCATACATGTGAAACCTCTATCTCTTACCATCTCTGAGATCTGTTAGTTCATACGGACAGACGGACATGGCTAGATCGCTTTCCCACAGTATTCCCGAAAATTGAATTATCGATTGACTTTTCATCGATAGCTAAACATATGACTCTGTAATAATAGCTGCAGCAATGTCGCGACATATTCTAACAGCTAAACAAAAATTATATGTTTTAAATGACTTAAAAACAAACAAAAATCAAAAGATGATTGCTAAAAAGTATAAAGCAAGCGTCAGCACTAAACCAGTCTTGCCTGCTAACCTCACAAAGATTCACGGAGAAGCCAGTGAAAATGATACAGTAAGTGCGGCTGCTTTTATCTCTGATCTTTTGCCGCATATTTTGGACAAATTCACTCCAGAATGCATATTTAATGCTGATGAAACTGGATTGTACTACGAGACATTGCCAAACGGAAGCTACAAAGGCAAGCATGAAAATCCAAAAGGATTCGAAACCCAGAAGCAGCGCCAAAGGCTTATTGTATTAGAAAGTCAGCCAAGCCCCGGCCTTTTAAAGGAAGAGAGGAGCAACTGCCATATTATAGCAACGGAAGCGCATGGATGACGAGCGTGATTTCTATACAAATACTTTTAGATCCTAATAAGGATCTAAAGAAAGACAATAAACACATTTGTATGATTATAGATAATTTTCCTTGCCACAATTCAGAAATTTTCAAACATTACAATTTTATTTTTGCCGCCAAATAATATAAACGCTTTAGAGGCTTTTGAATACATTGAATACATTATCTTACTTTTTTTTTTTCTTTTTTTTCTTATTCTTATTCTTATTATATTCAAAAATATTTTCCCAAAAAGACTTTCGAAAACTCGAATTTGTTTAGGAGATATAGCCCTTTTAGTGACTCAAGGTGACCCAAATGTCCTAGCAATAGGAAAATCTTAACGCGCTTTTCTCGAAAAATTTTCAATGAGGTGTCAAAGGACGCAGAATTGTTTTAGAAACAACTATTTGTAGTATTTTTTTGACACTAGACTACAAAAAAATACCACACAAAATATTTCATTTTCAAAGTGCCATCATTTTGTCAAAAATTAACTTTATTCCAAATCTGAGGTTCAGGCCAGAATTACATCAAATCTAAACCAGAATCTTGTTTCCTCTTCTCTTCCTCTGAATTCGGATAACGGAGTGACCCCGAATCACGGCCGCTCACTTTTTCTTCATACCTCTTTTCGCAGAACTTTCGCAGAAGCTTTTCAGCCGACGACTCATTTCTAAAACAAAAATTTTGTATTTTTTATTCACTTTTGCCTGCTAACATTGCTTAAATTGAACACTTTAAAATGTTCTATTCTTTGCCAATCTTCTGCCTCGTAGTACATAACCACATATCTATGTATCTAATCTGCAATTCACTCAGTTTTTTTTGTTCCACACCCATTTTTTCTCAATATAAAATTCAATTATTATCAGAGCCTTTCATGTTCAGCGCTCGCCCAAATACGAAAGAAAAAACAATGATTTTTTTACTACGAGTCTGCACACAGTTACTTCACACTCGCACACACTCCTCCTCGTTTTCCTCTACCTGGCGCGTCAATTTTAATTTTATATTTTTTGATTCCATTTTCTCATTGTTTATGCTGATTGCGCTTTTACTGCCGCCATGTGTGCTACGAATTAATTTAAATTGATGCCATAAAAATTGAGTTAATATTTAATTGGGATTTTGCGGCTGTTAAAGTAGTTTGACATAGAAAATTATTTTCATTTTACATATTTTGAGCCTATTTGAATGCTCTAGCCAGTAGTGCAGGCTATTCTGCATCAGTCTCAAGTGGTTTTCCCAAAAGTTTTAGGGCAAAACCAGGCGCACACAAATTGTTGAAAATGTTTGCTTTATTGTCGAGTTGATTATGCATATTTAGGCTATGTTCGAATAAAAGATGCCCTAAAATTCGGGCTGAGAAGGATTAAAACGATCTATACTCCCTCCTACTATTCGTTCTAAGCTACTCGTTCTATCTAGCCTCTATAAAAGTAGACAAATATTTTTCTGATATCTTTAGAGCATTTACATACTCTGCTGCATATTGCATACACATTTTTTCTAAACTAATATGCCATTTAGTCAGCCCATTTAATGGCCTCTGGGCCTGGACTGTTTGGCTGGCCACACCCTACAAAAACTGCACGACACAGCGTAGTCCTGCCAATGCTATGGGTCCGTTTTTATCTGCGCCCATTTTATTTATGCAGCAGCTGCACCGCCCTTAAGCCCCTCCAAAACGAAAAGTGTTTGCCCTTCCTAAAAGTGAACAACTTTGGTTGGCCATATTGTTTTTTTCCCCCCTTTTTTTTTTTTTTGGCAAATTTGACTCTCTTGTGTAGCCGCTTAATTAAATTAGGAGGCTGCAAGGGCAAAAAAAAAAATTGTGGACTGATAAATGGGTGGAAAAATGCTGCATCAGACAATTGGCTGCTGGAGAATAGAATGGAGTGTCATGGGGGGATTATGAGCTGGCAAATGTGGAGCCATAACGAGCTACAAATCAAAGCTGGCCGCAGCCATGTTATATTAATAATGGTAGAAGCAGACATTTGAGTCTCCCAGAGATCATAACAAAGATCTTGAAACAGCCGTACAGAAAACCAGCTTTATTTTTGTGCCTAGTTTACAGCATTTTTAATCCAAATCATTTGACTGCCATTCCTTATGTCAAACCTTTCACTGAGTTCAAAAATCATGTAAAATATTTTATTCAAAAAATTGCAGAAAAATCTAGTTTTTCAACTTTAGAAAATTTTGACTATTTTCAGTTTTCTTGCAGTTTTTGACTGGCTCGAGGTCTTGTTATGCTATTCGCCTAACTTTAAACAGAGGCACACACAATTTTAGTTTTATTTTGTTCATTATAAAATGTTATTGAATGCCCTATAAATCATTCATATACCATTTGTTAATCCGATGTCTGATTCTGTAACTTTTGAGGCTTATAACCTGTCACTTCTCTTCGAGTTCGGAAATAAAGAAAAACTCATGTTATTAAATTGCTCATACTACCCACCCGACAATCGACCTCGAGAACGGCTCCGTTTTCGACATTTTCTTGAAACTGTGTTTCGTTTTCTGTCCGAAAAAGTATTACCTGTCGCTCAGTTTGTGGCAGCAAAACGTAAGCTTTCGATACACGTTTTGGAATCCGCTCTCGACACTTTCTCGATAGCGAAAACGGGCCGAAATCGGATCGAAAACTGTAGCTTTTCCGTTTGAAACCCGGATCTCTAAGGAAAAACGGATTTCGAATATAAGAGAAACTATCGTAATAACTGATGTCCGTTGAAAATCAGCATCTCTAACAAAAAGCTGACTTCGATTTTTAGCGAAACTTACGTAATCCTCTTAGGACGTCATGTCCTAATGCCGATATCTAATTTTACATTCAAGCGCTTCCCGGCTCAACCCCAGAGGGTTTATCCTTAAGTGCTTTTACACTATTCTTAAATGAATCTCATAAAAGTTGGCTGTCAAAGTTGTAAATATAATGATAAAGCTTAAGCAAGTAGCCCGCACCTGAAAGGAGGCTGCTAGAACGTTCAGCTGTTTCAAGACACACCACAGATCTTTCATCAGCGATCTTTTCACGCTGACACTCAGTCTAGCAGCCGTCTCTCCATGCCAGCCATGTCATAACTGCTACGGAATTCTAAAGCGATTTTCCAGAGCGAAAAAACTGACGTCAGACAGAAAGTACCGAAATAGACAGAAGTCCCCCAAACGTCCTTAATTTTCACAAAGTTATTCCGGTTCAATCTGAAAAATCTTTAAAAATTGCACTCTTTTTGGATGGAAAATGTCAAAAAAATATAACAAACAAAGCAACGCCGAGCAAGAGCGCATACCTCACGCTGAAGTGGAACACTCGTAGTAAATAATAAGCCATCTGGCAGGTGAATTACGAGGGGCACTCCTGGGAGACCTTAAAGAAGAGGCCGGCACGTTGCTATGTTGTGGGCATACGAAAAATTTGAAAAGCAGCACTGCTTCCACACACACAGTATAAGCTATACAAGCGCCACTGCGTTGCGTGTTTTGCTGCGCCACGCAATATTTGCGCTGCTCTCACATACACGAATGCAAAAATGTGAATGTATTTTTTGCCTGCCTCTGCCTTAAAGCAAAGTATTCAAATTTAAGAAGATATGCCCAAGTTGGTTGCCATGATTACTCACAATAGAAAAAGAGTTAAAGTCTGCGTTTTTTGGCGCACCATTTCAGTAAATAGTCTAAAATTTTAAGTTCTTCAAAATAATAGCTACGAAAAGTCATTGTCAAACCTTCAGGCATTATCTTCTGCATATTTGTGCAGGCTGCACAGGAAATTTTAAATTGAAATTCCAAAGTAAACACGTGAATGGCGTCGGCACATACGTGACTCCTGCCTCTCCTGCTAATTCTACACGAAACCGCAAGCCCTATGGTAAGATTCTTAAGCTAATTTCATTAAAAATTCATGGCCACGACGACACGAGCACACGTCAATGCACATACACACAGGAAGGAGAGCGAACTTTTCGTTGCAGTTGCTGCAGTGCCTCCCATCACGACGACAATGTCGTTGTTTTTGCTATTGTCAAAATGCCAAACTGGCTAAAGTTTTTTTTTTGTTTTTTGGGTAGGATGCTGAAGGAGTCTCTGAAAATTGATAGTGTTTGTTTAGGCACAGCAAAAGCGACAGCAGCAGCATCAGCTGCTGCTACTGACAAATTATCATTTGATCATTTAACGAGTCTGCCATTTTTTTTGTCTGAAAGTTCAGGGCCATTTTGTTAGTTAAGTTTGATTGATGATTCATTATTCATCATTAGGTACAACAAATTGTTAAAGAACTAAATTTAACGTGTTGAAAATTTCAATAAGTTGACTCAATAATATTGGCTGAGGTTTTGTTACTTTATCCGATACATTTCCATGGACCAAAAGAGGCCATAAATTAAACCGCCTCTGGGTGTTTGGCGAGAATATGCAAACGCGTTCAGTCAATACAGAAAATGCCAGCGAGCGTTGGAATAAATCATGAATGGCAAAATGCAAAAGGGCTTTGGGCGGGGTGATTCGTTTTATATTGAAACAGATGCTGACTAAATTTCAAGTTAATGGAACACTTTAAGAACTTAAAACAATTTGCAAATGCAACCCTCAAGATGAAAGTTTCTTGCTGTGCTCATGGTAAAATAAATCATCTAAGAATGTCACTTGGCTTTTACATATACATTTGAAATTGTTAGCCTGCTAGACTTGTTCCTTGCTGTTATCCTTGCACTTGCAGGCGGATACTGCGGTTGACATACAAAGCCGGTTGTAGCCGACAATCGTATACAAAAGAATATAATAATGGTATAAGGAAAAAGGATGAAGGACGCGAATGATGATAGTAATGATGTTTATGAGCTTGTCGCGGAAAATAACAAAATTGCCCCCTGCAAGTTTTGTGATTATTTTTGCAATACACGTGCGCTTATACCCTGTAGAAGTGTCAAAGAACTAGGTCTTTAGTTTAGGAACTAAAAAATAATGGAAAAGTGAGAAAAATTAAATTGGGAAACGTCTCCATTTGAGGGAATTGAATGATTGCGTCAAATTTCTTATTTATTAAAGAACTTAAAAAGGTCGCATTTCTTGTATTAGCTGTTCCTGAAACATACGTATCAGTCGCTCGATCTTTTATACTCTTAAATTTGATTTTTCCTGCCAAAGAACCAGTATTGATAAATGTTTACTGGAATACCTACTAAAGACTAACCTAAACTTAACTCTAAAACTATAAATAGTAGAATTAGCGAATAACTTAAACCGAATCAAGGTTCAGCGACCTTCTGAACCCTTTCCGTGAACCCCAACAGAAAAATTTTCGCGTTTCGAGCCCTGGTAGTGAGCCCCTTTAAGGCCTGCAGCCCAGGTTAAAGTGATATAAGGCAAAAGGTAATCAAACTACCTCTGGGAACTACCCTCAGGGAAAAATACACTGATATTTAAATAATTAATTTATTATTTAAACTCTCAGCATGCAAAACGTCCGGTGTTGCAGATAGTAAGAACGTCGAAATTACACAAAATATTGTATTAGAAGCAGAGCTCGAAAAAAACTCTCAACACTTTCAACATGTCGGCAAAGAACAGTTTGGTTACGGAGACAACGAAAACAGGGAGCGAAAGACAGTTTCAGTTCTCTATTTAATCAATTCTGATCCGCTCATTGCAAAGACCGCATTTTTCGTTCTTGTTTCTCTCCTGTCTTTCACTGACACTTTTGCCGAGAGCATATTTCCGAAGTGTTTTTTGCGTATGCCTATGTGGTTGTGTGTTGTGCTCGTGTGTGTCTTCCCTGCGGCTCTAAAAACCAGTCCAGGCCTAGGACTTTGACTAGTCCGTAGGGGCCACCCCTAGTCCACGGGCATACCATTTCAATGCAATATTCCTATCCCATTTTACTAGGGCTTGTCATTTGAGCGGACGTCTCCGCCGCCTTGCATCAATCGGGACTAGTCCATGAGCAGACTTTTAGGACTAGTTCATGAGCAGACTAGTAGCACTAATTCATGACAGGACTTTAAAGACTGGACCATGACTAGACCGTGCAAACCACTCCATAGACTTACTTAGAAAAAACTAAATCATTATATTGCTTATGTATATGTAAGTAAATACATTGCCTTCATGTCTATAATTTAAGCAGTTTTTTAAATCAAATACTTTTATGATTTATCAGACGCGACAAAAAAACTGCATCAAAAATCACAACTATCAACTATCGTCAAAAGTGACGAGGCAAAACTCTAAGTAGAGTAGAAACGTTTGCCACACAAAAGGAGGAGAGCACAAAACAAAAATAACAACACAGAGCCGACTGTACTTGTTTTTTGTGTATACTCATTTCTCTTTTTTGATTTTACAAGCTTCTAAGAAAAAACGAAGCGTTGGGTCGGCAATTCGTTTTTTTCTACAAACGATGGGCCGGCGTTGCATCAAGGCGAGTAGCCCTTGCCAGAACCACAGGGCTTGTATAACGAGCGTCACACATAAATACAAACAGCCTACCAAACGCATAAAACGAAAACAAAAACAAGTTGTTTAGTGAGCGCTTGCTCAAAACAGTTGCTGTCGGAGGTTGTCGGATAAACGACACGTTTGTTTTGCTCAACCGAAAACATGTAACAGAAAACACATGAGGTGCGAGAAAAAGTGTTCCGCTCAGTGAGAGACCGCTTGTGCTGCGTTTGTTTCTGTTTTTCACTGAGGCTGGTCGCATTGAAAAAAGTGTTAACAGTTTTTTGCGAGCTATGATTAGGAGTACTTCATAATACGAAAATCAAGCTCATAACATTATGCTAGACCCTCCATATTTACTAGTTTTTGTAGCGTATTTTGTATTGTGTTCGGATTTAAGGATGTCCGACGTAACGATAATGATTTCTCATTTCCAGGCATTCAATTAAATTTTACCCAACTGCGTTTACATTGATTTCCTGCTCTGGAAATTGTACAACTAATCACCGTCACACTCACACACACACAGCAAAAACTCAATATACCTATGTACATATATGTGTGTTCATTCTCACACATTGTGCAGGTCCTTCGTTAAGCCGATTTGAAACAAATTAACCGCACATGACAGCCCAGGCGAACGGATTTAAGTGCAGCGCTCGGTTAGCTTGGCAATTTTCCAGTGCAGCTGCAAATCGAAATGCGATTCACCTGACCATTTCCTCCCCCTCATCACAATTTTGTACCCAGAGCACATACACACTCACACACATGTTGACAGGCGCTTTATTTTCAATTACAAACACATAAAGTAGTCGAGCAGAGCCAAATCGTCGAGTGTGGGACATAGAAAGTTATACCATCATGTGGTTATGTGGCAGCCAACACCTTTTTACTTAATTTGTGGAGCATTTAACAGTTTTGAACCGAATCGCCTCTCAAAAATATGGCAGTTGTAATAAGAATAATAATTCCTTTTCCCTTTACGATTCAAAGTATTTCAAGTGCTCCCAAAAGCATGCTACACCACAATAATAAAAAATTTGCACTTGCTGAAAGCCAATTTATTCCATGCATTTGTAACAGAAAGCCAACACAATACTTACTAACCCAATTCAGTCGGTTCCTAAATACATACTGTATATATCTATATGTATATGCATAACAACAAGCTTCTATAAACAATAGCCGGGGTAAAACCACAATAGCAACAACAATTGGTGGCAACTAACCGAGCACCTACCCAAGTATAAATGCGGTTCTGCACGCAACAACAACAACAGCAGGAACATAAAATATGAGCGCACAAAAGGCGCAAATGAAAAGACGAAAGCGTCTAATATAAGCGGAAGTACATGGAAAAGTGAGAGGCAAAGAGAGAGAGAGAGAAGTGTAGTGGTGCATGTGGCTTAGAGTGTATACCATGTATGTTTGTGTCTAGGACTTTGTTTAGTTTATAACCACGTTAGACTCTAGAACAAATGGGACATTTTTGCAATAGAATATCTAAGCGAAACTTGAGCACTCTTTAAAAGTAAAATATTCACTTAAATAGCTAAAATGCTATCGAAAGTTATAAACTTAAGATTCCTGGACTCTGGTAGTGTCATTCCATCCTCACTTAAAACCTTGTGAGACGGTTTCAAGGATTCAACAACTTTTCCCATAGACACAAAACTGTGCCTGAATTGATTTTGACATTCTAGCCTTAAAAAAACCTACTTTGTTTATTAAAATTTAAGTCTAAAAATTCCGTTCTTTTAGTTTTTAGACAACTGGACTGACAAACTGCAAATAGAATAGATCGCTGGTTCATATCCGGCTCGAAGGACCTCAGATGATGTAGATGTAGTTACTAAGGCCCGATTTCACATCTTCTAGATAGCTGCTATGTGACAGATAAGCCCCGTATATGCTCTTAGACCCGAAAAATGTAGAATCGAGTACTAAGTACCGAATACTTAGTCTCTAATACTAAATATCGAATACTTAGAATGGAGCACAGACTATCGAGTACTTGGTATCGAATAATAAGTATCGAGTACTTAATACTGAGTATCAAATACTGAGTAAGTAAAGTAAGTAAAATTAGCTTGTCAAGATGACACAGCCCCAAAGGGCTAAAGCCGAGCCTCTCTATCTCTTGGCTTGTGCGCTTCTAATTTTCGCACAAGAGAAAGGGACCTACAGTTTAACGCCGAATCCGAACGGGCTTTTGCATGGCTAATTACTACAAAGCTGGCGCCAACAGCAGAGAGGGGTGACCGGGTGTAAAGTTTATTCAAGCAAAAGCTTTTCATTAGATGTTCCGAGGCGGTATTGAACCGCGCACACTAGCCGCTAAGCCACCCGGCCACATAATCGACAATATCGAGTACTTAGTATCAAATACTTAGAATCCAGTACGATTATCGATTACTGAGTATCGAGTTTTGAATATGGAGTATAAAGTAACGCACAACCGCAAGAATGTGAAAGGCGGAGCATATCGTATACAACCTGTTTCACACCTTTTTTTTTGAGCAGTTGAACATATTCACTCACCACCCTCATTTGTAGGCTATCAATTTTAGTCCAGTTCTGTAACTGCTTGGTTCAGGTCTCTATATCTAATATGTTTAAAAAACTCATAGAATAACATACTACCTATATTGCATCTCTCGGAATTAGCGATAAGGAGTATCGTTAATGAAACATGTTTAACAGGTTCAAGTTTTGATGAACAAATGGTAAAGATGGAAAGCACGTTCTCTAGTTGGTTCCTGTAAAGGGAAGTTCAATTCCCAGTCCCTGGAAGGTACAGCCTGTCTTTGAGCTTCTGCTTCCACCGCTCTATCAGCAGCTCTATGGGATGCAAAACTGCTGCCGTCGATTGCTCGCTTGCTCCGGCGTTTCTGCATATCTCTACCTGGCATGCCGCTCAACTTGTCCGCAGTCTCAGAAGCACGCTTAAGCGCGATGTGTTCTGAAAATTGCTGTCGTCGATTGCTCGCCTGCTCTGACGTTTCGGCAGAACTTCAATCCGCTTGACGGTTTACCAGTAGCAATCTCCTGAGCTCTGCTTGCGGAGAAATTTCTGGACTTTTCATTACACTCATTCCTCTTGCTTCTTTTGGGGATTTTTATATGTGTTATTGCGTTCTTGAAATAACATCCATGTCCACGGCTTAAAAAAGGCAAGATTAGCCTTGTTTTGCCTACGAAAGTGCTTGGTCGCGGTAGTTTTTACAAAGTGTAAAAATATTTTCTGTAATTAGAAATTTCCAACTCATTGGACTATCAAGTTCAAAATTTCACGATCCAAAAACGACTAATCTCCCCAAAAACTATCGTCGCGCTAGGTGGCTGGTTTAATTACAATGGAAACTAGACAGCTTTAAAATGTTTCGGTTTGGTGGTTCGAACCTTTTTCGTTTGATTCTCTTACAGATTTTTAGGTATATCCACACCCAAGGTATGTTTTCAAATCTTGGTAAATAGCTTAATGAATTGTTGAACAATTTTTGCTACTCGTGCTAAATTATCAGACAAGTTAAAGGACTAAAGGCCGATTTCTAATCTTCTAGATAGCTGCTATGTTTCAGATTAACTCACAAGTTACTCTGTTTTTGGTTAGTTTATGTAACAGATAACTCAATGTAGAAGATGTGAAATCAACCCTTAGCAACACGTCCAAATGATAAAAAAGATAATCCTTAAACTGAAACCTTTTCAACTTTTGCAATTCTTCTTCTTGTCTTTGTACCTTATATGTGTATCTTTTTTTCTAGTTTCGCAATTTATGTGGTTCTACATATTATTCCTGACAATTCCAATCAAAAAGTAAACCTCTCCCAACTTTCTCCATAGAGCATAATAATAAATGGCTTCACTCCATTGTTTTTACTGTCCTCCACTGTCTGTGGGCCTGCCGGAAGCAACAAAATGAATGCGCGCTCCTACATTTAGTTAGTTGAGACCAAAAGCCTTGTACTCTAAATTTTATTATAAACATTTCTCACCAGTTGCGTTCATAGGGCAGTCGGGAGAGGGAGTAGGTGTGGGGTTAAGAAGTAGACAACTCTAGGCTAGGCCACAGGCGTCAGTTTTAATGCTCATTATAATTATTATGTGAGTGTGTGTGGCCATAGCACTTTTATGGCCACCTTCTCTGGAATAAAACGCAAAAAATCAGCACAAAACAAGCTCACTTAATGACTTGCACGTCTGGTGGTGGTGGTGGTGCTGCCCTGGCTCGACTTCCATGACATTGTTGTATATGCTATGTGAATTACTCAACACCCGGGTTCCGACATGACTTGGGCGTATTTAATAGTCTTGGGTAGCAAATTATGTGAGCAGGAAGAAGGGTATACAAAAAAAGTGACACAATTCGAGGCCAGTCAACTCAATGTGGAGTTGAAATTAAAGTCAATTTTAATGAATTCTTAATTTTCATGAATTTGCTAAATAGAAATACTATAGAAAGCAATTGGCAGAGATCTAGTACGAAAAATTGTTAAATCTAAGGACTACCGTTAATATTATTGAAAAAGGCACAAGCATACTTGAATAAAGAATAATTCGTACTTGGAGTGACATTTCAATAACCCCTTGTTGGTCATCGCTCGTCGTTTCGACGACGCTTGTTTACATTTTGATGTTTTTCTCTGTTTCGAATTATGACTTAAATTTTCCAACTGTTTTAGTAAGTAAGGAGGTCAGTCAAGACCGACTTTAATATTCTCTGTCAGTGTTTAAATAGCAGCAGTCAAAATAGCAAAAGTCCTATAAGTTGCTTCAAACTGATGTTTGTAACGCATAGATGGAGACATCTCCGACCACATAAAGTAAAAATATTCTTGATCAACACGACGAGCTGAGTTGATTTAGCCATGTCCGTCTGTCCGTCTCTTTCTATGATATCTCCTCCGTTTCAACAAGATTTTTTAAGGAAATTTTAAATGAAATGTTCAAAATGCGTGGCTATATCGCTTCTTCTGCCCCTAGAACCAAAGGACTTCAATATTTGATATATATTAGAACATCCTTAGTGCCCATAAACGTCATAACATTTAGCTTTTAAGCTAGGATCTATTGACCAAAGATATATAGGTAATATATATTTGTTTTATGCAGTCTTTACTCTACTCGTGGCATATTTATTATTCTGTCAGGCATTGCCTACGACTTTAGTTGCTCATTTCTAATACTCATGCTAACAGATCTAACAGAGAGCGTAAAAACCACGACTGCCACACGAAGACGAAAACAACAACCGACACCGCAGTCCAAGCAGGTACAACAAATCTGACACCCGATCACACAAGACACTTGTCTCAGATACTAACCTAAGTTAGTAGCCTGCAAACAGGAGAAGAGGTTTCAGTCTTTTAACACTGTCTCGACCAATAGATTTGAACTGTTAGAGGAGACACTGAAAGTCCCATTAAAAATGACGCTGCCAGAAGCTCCCATCGCTTTAGAGGAGGTCAAAGGAGACATAAGCTTGCTTTGTATCTTCTTGTGAACAGCACCAGTTGAGTCTTCTGTGGGTTAGCGCCTAGTCCATTCTGATGTGCCCATATTAGGGTGTTAGCAAGAGAAGATTCTAATAGCTCACTAATTGTTGTTAAGAACTTACCTAAGCTAAGTAATCAGACAAACTAAATCTAGACCTTGCTAAAAATACAACTTTTTATGCTGTGGTCCCAGCTAAGAGTACAGTGTGACTGGTCAACGCCAAAATACCCTTCAATAGTAAAATTCCACCAAATGTCAAACGGTCTTACTGCACTGTGTTTGTTTACCTAGTTTGACTTAATTACAATAAAATTGATTTAAGTAATAAAAGTACAAATGTTGCCATTGTTGAATGCATTTAGCAAGGGTAACTTGCTAAATAATTGCAAGCCATTTTGTTTGCTTCTACCTAGCTAAACCTATAGCTAGAGCTATCAGCTTTTAGCCAGTCAAGGTTGCGGCGCCACGCGTTTTTCGCTGAGTATGAGCTAAGGCAGTTAGCTTGTCTGAGACCAGCTCAAGCTAAGAGGTAAGCTAAAATTTTTAGCAACCCTTTAGCTCGCTTTTTTTATAGGGAGTTGACCCCAGCTAAATCGATTTAACTTGTCTGAGTACATAGCTTAAAGGTGAGAAGAATTTCGTTGATGCCCGGGGTTGCTCATCTTCTTGCGTTGCCTACACAGAGAGGAGAGTTGATCACTCGGCTGCTAATCTTGTTTCTTGGCCAGTGACTAATCATCGCGTGTGAGCCAATATTAGCAAGAGCTGCCATAATCAACTCGATCCTGACACTGTTGGAGTCTCCCTCGATGTCAAAGAAGTGTGCCAAAGCGAATTCCTTCTGATTCAGCGATTTCTCAATGCTCCCTACCATTTCATTTAGTGCGGCGTCAAACTACTCTAAGGTCCCCCGCTCACAGAAAGCGGAGCGGAGCAGAGCTAGAGGAGCTTACAAAATTTACATACGAATTTCTTCGCTCTGCTAAGCTGTTGGTGTGCGCGCTCGCTATGCGCTTGATTTCCCAAAGCGGATGTGCTACGCTCCGCTTAGCTGTCTGTGTGCGGCAGGCCTAAAGGTAGGCGTGTTGCGCACCGCTGAACGTTCGTGTTGTGAGCTTGCTTCTCAAGTAGTGTTGGGAAAATGTGGTACATTTCACTGAACATGTTCACTTGTTCTTTTTTTCAAAGTGAGTCATCTCACTCAAACTGCTTAGTTGTTCAGTTGTTCACCTGGGCATTGTGCGAACTAGCAATCATTCGAACTAATTATAATCCTTCGTTGCTGGTCACACTGTGGAATGTTGCCTATTGTTAGCCATCTCAAAAATGTTTGTGCATTTTATTGGGACTGCCACGCGGACAAAAAACAGCTGAAGAGTCACCAAATTGAGTGAACAAGTCACTGAACAACTCTCATTGAACAACTTACAGAGCAAAAGAGATTGAACAAGAGCGACTGAGTAACTTTCACTGAACAACTTACAGAACAAGAGCAAGTGAAGAAATCTGACTGAAAAAAAATTATCAACTAGAAAAGATCAACTCACTGAACAAGAGCAAGTGAACAACTCTGACTGAGGAACTCACAGAACAAGAGTAAGTAAACAAGAATAAATGAGCAACCCTGACTGAACAAGAACAACTCACAGAACAAGAGCGTGTGAACAAAAACCACTGAACAAGTGAACTACTGAACAAGGGAACAAGTGAACAACTGAATAAGAACAACTGAACAACTCTGTCTGAACAAAAATGAACAATTAAAGAAGAACATATTGACTTGTTCAGTTTAGTAAACAACTCAATTTTGTTCACTCTCTCTTATGAATAACCCAACACTAGTCTCAAGTGAAGATCCAGACTGATGGATCTGTAGTCTTTTATAGAGTTGTGGATTATCTTCCGTGCCATGAAAATGAAGACCACTCTCACCTCCCTCTCAATTCTTAGTACCACAAAAATATAATCAGCTCTTAAAACTATACATCCTTTTTTAATTTAGTGAATTTCTCATTTTAAACAGAAATTCCCTTGCATTCACCCAAATTCAATTGCCAATTGTTTTAGCATTTTCCAAACGAATTGTTGACAATAATAAAGCTGATGAACATTTTGGTGGTTATGTTTATTACATCTGTGGGCATTGTTCGAGTTGCTGTTAGGCTTGTTCAAAGCTGCTTTTAGTGCATTTTGCAAAACTGTTTTGTGTTCTACATATTTTGCGGTTTGCCGGAAATGTCGTAACATGAGGCACAGAAACACACATGGGTGTCTGGCTGCCACTCAAATGTGGTTTTGTTGGGAAATGATTTTAAAGTGCAGACCCAGACATAATAGAATGAAAGGACAGCAAAAAAAAAATAATCAAATATTTGAGTTTCAGTTCTCATTTCCATAATTTAGCTTTGGCTTGGAATCATATGGCAATTGAAAAACAAATTTTACTACACTTGTGGGGATTCATTTCTCCACTTTCCACAAGTTTCAGTGCCCCCTTCTTTTTTTTTTTTTGCCGGTGACAGCTTGAAAGGCTCAAATGCCAGTCGATAGTTGACCCAAAAAAAAAAAAAAAACAAGCCAACTGTCACGTACATGCTCAGAGAGAGAGAGGAAATGGAAATATAGACAGAGAGAGGTGAAAAAACTAAAAGGCAATTTTTTTTTCTGTTTGTCATGCTGCAGTGCAGTTGCATGTTACTGTCAAAAGGGTGCTAGAAAAGAGAGAGGGGGATGTAAAAACATACATCAACTTTTCCACTGAGTTTTGGCTTCTGTGGATGGTTCTTCTAAGTGACACTGTGTTTACCTTTTTGGCAACAGGAATAACAAAAAATACAAAAAAATGATTTACGATTGAGTTGTGATTTTATTCTGGCACTACTAGGAGACGAGGCTAACGAGCAGACCGCATGGCGTATGAGTAATGGCTGCGAAATGCCTAATAATGTTGCAAAAATATTCAAAACCAACGACTCTCAGATAATCCTTGAAAAGTCATGAAACTTTTTGTACATCCTTAACTTACTTTGATGTTGCCGCATTGCAAATGCAGTTCACATAGTTTACCAAAACTTTCGGCAGCAGCCGCCTGCAGCGCTATTGCTTGGTCGCAACCGAGAGGGTTAGTTTTAATTTGCCATCAAATTCTGTGAGAATGACAAAATTCGTATGTAAATAATTATACAAAGTTAGCCAAGCATTTTCCCCTTTTCTCTCTGTATCTGTAGCCCGGAGCATATGTGAGCATAGTTTTTTCTTTGGGGTGAAGGACATTTAGGATGTTGTATAGGATATACGGCTGTCTTAGTGCCCGCTCAGCCGTAAACACAAAGACACAAAAAAAATAAAAACACAGTCAAACGTTTTCCACTCTCTCTTTACGTTGCTTTCTGCCTACTGCCTTCTGCTCATCCTCAATTATGCGGCTTGAATGAAACGGCAAACACAAAGAACGAAGGTCGTTTTATAAGCCCTAAAAAGTATGCTACATGTTTTAAATGTTAGATTAAAGTATATTTTGTAGGTATAACTTAATACAAATTAACTTAGCCTAGCTAAAGTTAATAAAAGGTAAATTTTTTGATGCTCTGAAATCTTTGGCGACCGTGACAAACATTTTTAGAAAGAGGTTATTTGTTATTTGCTTAATCAAAATCGATTTTTTTTTGTATAAATACTGATATAATGGGAAGGTGATTAACTTTAAAATAGTTTTCAAAGTGAATTTACTTAGATGGATCGGCTCAAGGTCCGTGTTTGGGGCACCCAAAAGGTTGATTTAAGTCCATAAAACCCATTTACACTTCAAGTTTTAAATTCATAGCTTAAATAGATTCTGAGATATGGCTCTGAACCACTTTTATACTAGTTCAGAAGTAGTCCTAAAAAGTAAAATGCCCAATTCTATTTTACCACCCTATAGACAAAATTTCATTCTTCATAACTCAAAAATGCATGAAATACCTTAAACTTCTCGGATATATATCATTTTAAAGAATATCGATATTCCTTAACTCTGGACGTTCATTGTTATTTTAATGTCGTAAAGATGATGGTCGTCAAATCGCCTAACGATTTCCAAAAGAGCGAAATTAGCAAATTTTTCATACGAGTTTATTTTATTAAAAAAAGTGGATAGATGGCAATTGTAGATGTGAAAGTAAAATGTTAAAGTGGTCAATCGGTCCAAAAATATCGCAAAATTTGTAAAGACTTATGCCGTGCGGCTCGTATAACCATCAAGTTATTGAATAATCGACATGAACATTATATTGCCGTCTTACTGTCTGCCAATTTTCGCCAAACTCTCCACTGCTGCCGATAGAATAAACACGCTATGTCTATAGGTTAGTGTATTTGTTCTTTCTGATGCTACAAGATGTGAATAACTTCAGAGTTGCATTGCAGAACGATCCATCTGCTCAAGATTTCTCCAAGCAATTGCTGACTATCGGCAATGGATCTGGTAGCAGCTTCCATTGAAAACAAAAAAAAGTATTTATAAGCTATCCTAACTTTTGGACCTTACTTTTTTTATTTATCGATATATACGATGTCTAGATTGGTCGACCAAACTTGGTGAAAATCTTGGAAAAGCATAATAAGTTAATAGATGCGTTGATTTGGAGGCGATCCCATTTACAAAAAAGTTTGATTCTCACTAGAACTTTTTTTCGACCGATCATTCATACTGCAGCTTTTTGCTATAGTTATCCGATTTCTATAAAAATTTTTGTCGAAATATGTTAAGTATAGGAAATAGAATTTAAAAACGACGTTTTCAGTAATAACTAAAAAGTTTTTCTCATCTAGAACAGTTTTCGACCGATCGGTTCCTATAGGCTATATGCTATAGTCATCGATTTCGACCAACTTTTATTGTGTAAATATAAAAACGTGTATGCCAATGATAAGGACGTTTTCATTAAAAACAAAAAGTTTGGTCACAGAACTAGGTCGAAAGATTTCTAGTGAACTATTGTTTTTTCGACCGATCGATTCATAAGTGGCAGCTATTATGCTTTAGTCCATCCGATTTCGACCAAGTTTGGTGAAATCATGGGATAGACATAGTAAACTAAGAAATACGTACTTTGGAGGCTTTTTGTTTCCATTAGAAATAATTTAAACAAAAAATGTTTTCCATCAGCTTAAAACTAGTTTTTTGACCGCTAGCGTTCCTATGGCAGCTATATGCTATAGTCATTTCGATCCAGCCGGTTCCGATCAAATGTGCAGCGTATATGTACCAGAAGACTTCGTGCAAAAAATGTAGAGTATCAGAAGGAGCTTCACTGAAGATAATCAACACAAAATTAGCCCATGCAGCAAAATACATTGCTTTATCAAAGCTCATGTCGCTTTTGAACTATTGAACTTAATATAATACATTTTTTTGCATTCATACAATTACGTTAATTAAAATAGGGTTTAGCTAAAACCCATATACATGTATAACAACGAAAGTCTCGCCGTAATGTGTTCAGTAGTTAATAGTCGCCATTGAACAACAAAGATTTAGTTTCACTGCTAACTCGCCAGTTTATACCTCTCGGCTGCCCTAAAAACGGAGCTTAAAATAGCACTAATTACTGTTGCATTCTTGATATAAATAGAAATGTGCATTTGGCATGATGGAGTGACATCATTGAAGCTTAGTGATAAGATGTCTGAGCAAAAATCTTGGTTGATTTCTGTAAAATATTGAATTATATTCAATCCTTGACCTTGAGACGGCTATCAACCACCTTGACTAAATTAAGCTAAGCTAAAAGGTATCACTACATTCATTGATCTTGTTTAGAATTGATTAGTTTTAGAATAAAACAAAATCAAGTCATTTTTTTAGTCTTTTGTCATTTGTTTACACAAAGTTCATCGTTCGTCGTTTCGACTACGCATTATTAAGAGCGTAAAAGCTTACGAACCTGAGAGAAAGTTCATCGTTTGTCGTTTCGACTACGCTTGCTTAAAAATTAAATACTTATAAGTATCGGAAGAAGCGGATCAAACGCGCAAACCAACGGACCAATAGCAAAAAAACAAAGAAAAGATAGAAAAACAGCCAAATGTAATCAAGCGTCGTCGAAACGACGAACGATGACCGTCCAGGGTTAAACATTGTCAAAATCTGATTGTAATCAGGCTTCTATGGTCTGCCACTAGATGGTACGTTCCTGTCTTCTTTGGGATTAAAATGGCAAAATTTGGACAATTTATTTTCTTACAGCTCAATTAAATAATTAATTTTAATTACTAAGTTCAACTCAATATACTTGTTCAATGAGGCAACAAATGAACATTTTTAATGGTCAGTGCGCCATGTCATCTGCATAATTGATTTCACTTGTGACCTTGATTGATAGTCAGCCTTGAGGCTTGAACATTCCTCCATTCCATTGCAATTCCATTACCTGACGACCACAGTAAATTGCTGCGCACTCGCTTGGCTCGTGTATTAATTCACCGTGTTATCTAAAATGCATACCAAAGAAAAGAACTGTCTTTCAAATCAATTGAAATTGCAATTTACAAAATTGAGTGGAGGACGAGAAAATATGGTGAAAGAGCGAGAGAATATTGTAACCGTCCTCGATTTACATTTAAAATTTGCGAGCAACTGGAAATTTTCATTCAGTAAATTGCATAAACTTTTGCAAATAGATATACAGATGGCAAGTTGCACGTACATCCTTGCTGTGTTGCACATTGGAGCTTGATAAATGTCGCTGTCGTCGTCTTGGTTCTTGGTCATGAATTCTCTGGGGCATGATAAATTATGCCCGAAATGTTTGTACGAAATAGAAAGACTGAAAATTGTAAACGCTTGGGAAAATGGTGATCTATAGGTTAGTAAGTTGAGCTGTTAAAGATTTAGTTGCACGTGTGTAAATTCTCTTTCTGCATCCCTTTTATTTTAATCCCCCCTTGGCACACATGTTTGGTCCTATTAGTGCTTTATGGCGGCAAACTTAATTACAACAGCTCACAGACATAACATTTAATTCGTCGTAAATTCCTTGCTAAGCAGCTCACAATGAAAATTCTTATTACAACCATAAGAAAACTCGTTTACCTAACGCGTTCCCTCAGACTTAAACAGGCTTTCCTCTTCGTTTACTACTTCGCCAGTTCACAATACAAATTAAAATGGCAAATATTTTGCTGTTGCCTGCTGTTGGTCAGTTTTCATTTGCCTTTTGTTATGATTTTTTCCGCCGACTGTTGTTTTTGCCTGTTTTTTCTGCTGAAAATGCTTTTTTTTTTTGGTCTGGTGCGGATAGGGCGGGGCTTTTAATATACGCGCAAAAGTATGCAATTACTTTTTTGTGTGTTGATTGTACCCACCCGTAAAAAATGGTAAAAAATACGAACTTAAATAAAATGACTAAGGGCCGATTTCACATCGTCTACATAGAGCTAACTGTCACATAAACTAACATGTAACAGAGCAAATCGTGAGATTATCTGACACATAGGGGGTGTCCCAGAAATCTCTAGAGATTTTCGTAAAAACGATTGCATTTTGAACAAAACTAGGAGGAGTTTCTATGTTAAGTGTCAAGAATAATGTCGCCTACTAGATTTGTAATCTGTTTCAAATCTCTCAACTTTTGTCATTTTCGAGACACTTCACACGTTAAGGCAAGCAGTTGAAGTTCGAAACGAAACCGTTTATATAAAAATCTATAAAGATTTCTGGGACACCCCCGTTATGAACGATTTGAAAGATTAGAAATCGGTCCTGAATGAATTATTATGTGATATCAAGATGAGATCATTTTCGGGAAGGTTACTTGGAACAGTTAATACAAAGAGACTATAAAAAGACTGGCAGAAGAAAGGAACTGAACAAAGATTTAGAAAACTTTGTACAGCTTTTCAAAAAACCTGCCCCTCTACACACTATATGTTTGGGTATGACCGATCACTTTTAAGATCTTTTTCTTCGCGTTATCTCCTTTGTCTTTGCTTTCCTTTAACTGACTTTTAGATATTCCTTCTGGTTTTTTTGTTATTGTATGGATTTGCACTTCAGATTACGTCTTGGTTATTCATTCTGAAGGAAAGTATGAGAAAGGAAAGAAGAAGCAGGAAGGAAGGAAACATGAAAACATGTAGAAATAAAGATAGACAGAAAGTTTGCAGTTTTTAGCTAGCACGAGATCATGTTATGCTTTTGCATAACTTTAAACAGTGAAACAAAACTCAATAAAGAAGGCTTGGTAGATCTGCCAAGTCCTCACTCATCAGCGATCTTATGCCCTCATTTGGTCCCTCACGAAACAGCTGTCCGATCACCAAGACTCCCTTGTTGTGTTGTGGGTCTCTGTTTAAAGTTATGCAAAAGTATAACATGACCTCAAGCCAGCTAAAAACTGCAAGTAAACTGTGTAAAGGTTGTAAAAACAGTCACGATAGACAGAAAGAAGATAGATTGAAGAAAGAAATAAGGAAGAAAAAAGATAGCAAGAAAGAAAAAAAAAAGAGAGAAAATAGTAAAATAGAATAGGAAGGAAGAAGATAGTTAGAAAGAGACAGGATAAAAAGAAAGAATTAAAAAAAAGAAGATAGGGTCGTTCTGTCTCCCGACTGAAGACACAAGGTAAGAAGATAGACAAAAACACGATACACAGAAGGAAAGAAAGAAGACAAACTTTCCCTCTGTGTGTTCAGAAAATAAAATTTCTTCATCTTAAAATAAGAACAGATTGTTCTCTCAGATGTTCCGAATGTTCTTGAAATGAGCTCAATTCAGCTCATCTCAACCACCGTACCGAAAAGTATAAGTAAGTATAAGTATAAGTAAAAAAAAGTATAAAAATTAACCAAGCGGTTGACGTAGACCTGGACCTGGGCTTGGATCTAAATTATTTTTTTTTGCTCAAAAACGGAACATAAGCACTCATATCAAGAATTGGCGCTCTCAAAAAAAGTTTTTGAAGTGAGAAAACCCATTCATGATTTGTTTTTGACAACGAAAGTGTCACATCGAATTAATTCACATCTGGATACAGACCTTTATTCAGAAATGATTTGATAACATTAAGTTAAATCCTGATTTTGTATAGCTTTAAGCTTTCAACTTGTGCCTTGACAATCTCAAAGCAGATTTGCAACTTTCTGCCAGCGACCATTTATTAGCTTTCTCTCTCTCCTCTCAGCATGTGTTCCGCTTAGCTGCTGCCGCCATTTGAAAACTAGTCAAAGATGCACATAAATTACAAACTCAAGTCCCTGGCCGGCCGAACCAGCCTTGTCTAGTGTAAAATATATGCCATCTTGAGAGTCTCAGACATTAATTGTCTGGGCTACGAGAACGAATCCCTCACTCTAACTGGCCATAAAAATGATTTAATTTTACGCACGACTTCTGTGACTAAAACAAAAAAGGGAAGAAATATTGTGGCACAGCTTGTGACACACTCAGACTGTGCAGTCTTGCATATTAAAAATGTTTTTCAAAAATTTATTATTGACACTTGGCGCAGCACATAAAAGTATGCTACAGATGGGAAACTTTTTTAAGTGCATTGCAAAGTATGCAAAGTATATTTAATGAGCAATGAATTGAAATAAATTTTCATTTTAATTGCAAATATTTGGAAAAACAATCCCACTTTTAATTTTACCCAACGACTACACAGAGATAAACCGCTTAGTATCCTCCCTCTTGATGGATACACGAGCTAAATGGCTTGTGAAAATGTTTGTTGTAAAAAGTTTGAATCGACGAGCTAAGTTGATTGAGCTGTTCGAGCTCATGGACATGGAGACATGGCAAGTCTAGTTTATTCGTTCAAAGTGATGGGCGGCGGTGTGGGAAGGGTTAACTGTCGTAAATGAATGGCTTAAGTCTGAAGAGTAATGGTTGGTAAAGTATATGTACTGTGTACTAGTGAAATTCAGGAAAAGTCAAGAGTAGGATTTTAAATTGAATTTGTTTAAGAGCTAACTTTAATCATGAATGTTTTGCCATTTAAGTGTAAAATTATGCAGAAATCAGAGTTGATTTCACACATTCAAAATGAAGTATTTCTACTGCTTATTAAGTTGACTTCCTAATTTCCTGCATTTCATAGTTTAATATGTTTTGGCAAATGCCCTTGCCACACGCAATCCCTCGCCACACTCAAAACTACTTTCGATTTGCTTTTCAATTCATTCGAATGAAATGCTATTTTCACTATTATTCCTCCTGTTCCATAACCTCGAACAGTGCTTACATTCGTTATTGATTGGCCATAAGTTGGCAAATGCAAATTATGCATGCAAAAGCTTGTACACAAACACAATCGACAACTCTTTGAATTTTTATGAAGCAAATCTGACTACAAGTGCTGCCTGCCGACCCCCTCGAGCGTTAAAGGCTATTAATACCAGGCCAAGAAGGAACCACCAGCTGCTGTAGATTGTTGTATATAAATCGATAGAATTTTCGTTTAGTTCCGTTCCGTCATGGGTAAGGACATGCGTTGGCGCTTAACCTACATACAACAATGCTGTCAATGCTTGCCTTTTCCCCTGTCATTTCATTTTTTTTTTAAACCACCCTCAGTTCTTTTTGTGGGTTGTTGTGACAGTATTTATTTGTATTTCACTCGTTGCGTGCGTACTTTTTTTTGTTGATTTTTGAATGTATTTCATTTTTTTGTACATTGTCTGTTTGCCGGTTTCGTCTGCGGTACAAATATTTTGGTGACAAATATATTTAAAACGGACAACATTTTTTCCATCTACTGACTTAAAATGTTGTAAAATGTTGGAGTAAACTGATAATAAATTTATACAAATTGTTGTAGTGCAATTTAATTTTCTATCAAAGCAAGCTTGTATGCTTATATTCCGCAATCACGCAGAAATGGCTGATCGGCTTTTTTAACTTTCTTTTAATAATCAAAATTCCGCGAAACTTATAAAATTTTTATTTTCATATGGTCATAGAAGGAGTAGATCGAACAGATTAGCTCTTACTTTTACAAATCGAAAACGGATTGAAGAGCTGCCGAAACTTCAGAACAGAACAGTTTACTGATTATATCGCTTCTGAGACGCAGGAACTATCGCAATCAACGATGAACAAGGGAAACGGCAGGCCATTTTGAGATCTGCGATGACGCAGGAGCAGACTAGCAATCGACGCCAACAATTTGCTAAACACATCGAATACCAAAAAGCTGCTGAGACTATACAACAATATCAATCGCTATGAACATGTGAAGCGGCAGCCGATGTTTTAAATCTGCAGAAACGCCGGATCAGATGAGCAATCGACGCCACCAATTCAAGATAGCTGCGGAGACAGCTTTGCTTCCAAAGCTTCGAGACAGGATGTTGCTGAAAAAGCGGTCCAGCGGCAACAAATAAGAAGATCAAACTAGGGTTGTCGATATTTCTTAAAATATCAATATCGATAATACCAAAATCCAAATTTTTCAATATCGATATTTAATATATCGAGTCTAAAAACTGAAAAGTTATTAAGGAACGTCTGCACCATAAGTTTACTAATGACCAATGCAAGTGGCCGTTATATTTGATATTTTCAGGTGCATAACTTTAAAGATATAAATGACTTAGTTTTCTGAAATAAGTGAGGTTTTTCCATAAGACCTTAAAGCCTCGTACTCAGAACGACTAAAAATAGCTTTCCACACAATACTTTACATAATTAGAGACTCTTTCAGATAGTTCATGAGCATCAAAGCAAAGTCAAAGTGATTCTACTTATAAGAAGTACTTAGTTGTTAAAACTTCGGCATAGATGAAGTTAGCATATCCTTCTCGTTTTAATTATTCCCTTTTTTCATAAAATAAGTGTGGAAATATCTTTAGAATTTTATGGGCTAATAGCCTATTTCCACTATAGCAGAGGACTTTTTGTGAAAATTGACAAGAGTAATGCCGACTACTAGATTATAGGGAAGAAAAACCGTAACCATTAAATCTTCTTGGCCTTGATCAGTCGGTTTCAAATCTCTGAACTTTTGTCATCTAAATTTGGGCAGTTTAAATTCGAAATGAAACCTTTTATACAAAAATTTCTAACTTATACAACGAACTTTTCAAAATTGTATTGCCGCGAAGTGTGAAAATCTTATTAAAAGCAAGTAAGGGAGCTGTAGTCGAGTGCCCCGACTACAAAATACCCTGTTCCCTTGACTTCTTGTGTTTTCATACACATATACAACAAATTAATCGAATAGATAGATATTGGGCCTTACTTGATATATATAAAGTTAGGAAGGGTATCTTAAAAAGGGCTCTGACAGTTTTTGCGCTAAAGGGGGAAGGGGGAGGAATTTTCAAAATCTGAAACAAACTCGTTTTGAATTGGGTATTCACCTACCTACATGCAAAAATTTGTGGCTCTATCTCTTATAGTCTCTGAGATCGACGCGTTCATACGGACAGACAGAGCGAGCGCGGAAGCGGGGTAACGACGGCTGTTGTGCTGATCAGAATATATATTCTTTATAGGGTCGCAAATGCTTCCTTCTACCTGTTACATACTTTTGCACAACTTCATGATCCCCCTTTTCCCATTTTCAATGGGAACAGGGTAAAAATTACATCCTTTTGGGCATGACACTTAAAAGTATGCCATATAGTATGAAATTTCTAAAAGACACAGGAAATACATCGACTTTATTGATAGCAAAACGTATTAAACGATTTACACACTTATAAAAATATTGCATTTATACACGACTTGCTAAATGCTCATCAGAGGCACAAACTTTTAGCTTTATATTGTTTGAAAAAGTTTTCTATTTGGTACTAACCGCGATATTAAATGTACTCAATGCAGTTTACACAGCCGCCTTAATCGAAAATGCAATTTTCAACAGACAAGTTAAACAAGCTGCTTTTATCCTCTTTGGCCACCGCCACCGCCTCTTCTCAACCTCACCCAACCTGCTGTCTGAACCTGTCCTTGAACTTTTTTCGCGTGGCAATGTTGAAAGTTTGTGCGACCCGACCCATGATTGTTATCAAGTGCAAAATGCACAAAAGTTTGGTAGAAGGAAAACTACTGTTCATTCTACAGTCAACTCCCATATGTGGGCATAATTATTGCCACATGACACGAGGCAAGGGTAGCAGCAGCTGCTGTTTTTTGGGATATAAAATGGAATAGCGATAAGAACAGCAAGGGAATTCGGCATAATGATTTCTGTTACAGCGCCACAGCAGTGGTTGGTTGATTAATAGAAGTAAGGCTCGGAAGAACTGCGAAAGAAAATATAAAAAATTACAGTTTTTGGCCAAATTTTTTACCAAGCGAAGTTACAATAGTGTGAATGCCCGTGTATTGGGGAAGTATATGTAAGATAATCAAAACTTTACTCATTTATTTGGTTTATCGCGATTAGGTTACGGGTGAGCTAGTGCTTTGTCTTGAAAATGAATTACTTTTTTTGACAAATGCGGGTGCATTTTCTTAATTTATCATTTTATTATTTTTTATTATTCTTATTTATTTATACATAAAATAAATGTCATGATAAATTCCCTTCGAAGTATGCTATATATAGACCATTTCTTTTGAAAGCGTTTCTTCCTGGGGATAAAAAACCTCCCTTCTAATGCTAGGAGAAAGTTCTGAAAACAAACGAATTATATCAATTTATTTATTTATTAAACTTTATACTTACTCTGGAATTTGAGCTTTGGGCCTTTGGACTGAACTTAATTGGAATGCCGTCTCAACCAGTTGCGCCATCGCACACGTTTGTTGCTACACGGCCTAGCCTCAAGCTTTGCATTGACACCAATTAAGTTTGGCTTTCTGTATTGAGAGTCCAATTTTGCTTTCATTGCGCTTTGCAGTTCCCAACAGTTTAAAGTTCAACAGGTTAAAGTTCTGATTTTGTCAGAAATAGATCAAAGTAAACAAAAAAAGTAAATTCAGGTTTATAATCAGAATAGATGTCATTCTGGTTTGAGAGCATATTTCTTAAGAAAGAGCAAGAATAGAGATCAGCTTTGGAAATGTGTAAAAGTGTAGGCCTGCTACATAAGGTGCATTCTTTATAGTGTTGTCAAGGCTTAAAAATAGTGCCCAAAAAAGAACAAAGAATAAGGTTTTCCTCGAAATTTAAGCTTGCTTATTCACGTTATTTCGATAAAGTTGATCCAGGCGGTGAAGACTGTACGCCAAATACAGTGTGTGGAAATCGTTACGGCCACTTTTTGGATTGGTATCATCGACTAGGCAGAAAATTGAGTTTTATGAAGTCCCTGCTCGGGCGCCATCAGTAAGGTAGTGTCTAAGGAAGAGGTATAGCTCAGTCTGGCCAAGGCCAGGGTATCTGTGGCCGGGGCCAATGGTTGACCAATCGTTTCTGAAAATTGCCATAAATTTGTTAAAGATATAAAAACAACAAAATCCAAACGGATTATGATATATGGACTTTATAAAATGGATCCATTTTTTCAAAATTTCAGGTTGGGGTGAAAAATGGTGGGTACCTTTACGATGTGATGGGGCCAAGTCCTTTGGGAATTTTTTTTTGTTTCGGTATTTAGTTCAAAAACATCGTGGTCCGAAGGCGTAACCAGAAAATGACCTTAAAAATGTTGCACAGTGTAATCCAACTGGAACAGTTGCTTCGATTACTAGCAGAATCCTGTGTACGCCTTTTTCATCGAAGCTCTTGGTAACCGATAACTGACAGAGCCTAGACAGCGAATCAGCAATGTTGCTCTTGCCACTTTGATATCTCACTTTAAACTTGCACACATTTCACCACATTGAAATTTCAGAAACAATATGATGATGTGATGAGCAGCTTTAACAAGTAATATTCAAGTCAAGTCAAGTCACATTACTTTTCTATTACAACCAGATGAAAACACACCCCTCCTTACGCGTGCCTAATTAGCTAGTCATGTTCTTAAGTCTCCCTCGTAATGCCATAAACAGCTCAGCGCTGCTATAAAAGCACCTCCAACCCCAGGAAGCTAGCTTCCCTTTCTCGCTTTTCTGCTATGATTAAACTGCAATTAGCTATGAAGTAAACAAAAACAACCCCCCAAAAAAGAGCGTGTAAACTGCAACCCCCCAGAAATGACATCATCCACAGCAATGTATACCACCAACCTGATTTGGGTGTTGAAAGTGCGTTGAACTGCTGCCAAATGGCCAGAAACGCACCACTGAACTACTTAGTAAGCCAAAAAGTCTGAGCACGTGCAGCCAAGGGGACAGTGTGGCGCCTCAAAAGCTAAAACTAAAGCCACCCTTTTTATTATTTCTTTGCAGGATCCGGGCACATCACGCATACCGCGCTTGGATGGCATTTCGCGTACCTCGCATATACGACCACCGACTAATAATGCTACACTCAAGGCCACCAAAATCTTTCGTAAACCAGCTAGTACGTTGAGAAGCACCACCAATGAGACGAGCGCTAGCATCAAAAGAAGTGCCAGCGGTGAGGGGAGTCTACTGATGAGTAAAAGAACAACAAGCACTTTAACTCAAAAGTATTTCCGCCAGAGCAAACATAATATACCGGGTACTCCGGCGGCCAATGTGACACAGGTGTTGCATGGAAGTTTAGTTACAGATCTGGGTAGAACTCGTACCTTTATAACAGATGCTAATGCTACTGCAGAGTTTGAAAGAACTCGGCCAGTTATAAAAGATGGAAATGTAACACAGTCAATAGCCACAGAGCTGGGCAGAACCAGGCCTGTTATAACAGATCAGACACTAAGTGACACTCAAAGTAATGAAACACTCAAAATGGCCCAGCCTAATCTAACCCAGATCCTAGATAAAGGCCACTTAACCAAAAGTATGGATCAATTGCCACTACTAGAGCACATGTCCATGCCCACCACCGGCTCGAGTACCACTCCCTTAGAAATGCCAGAGACTGAATTCAATGATATGCTGGATATAACATTGACAGCTCTGTCATCGGCACCCAGTAAAACCAATATGAAGTTGGCCTTAAACTCTACGCTAAATACCGAACGTCTATTGGATATCAGTGGCCTGCAATCTTCTCCTGCCAGGCACATACAATTGTTGAATCTAACACGCGAGTTTATGGAGGCTTCTATAACTAATCATAAGAGTACACGTCGTTCCATACCTCAGCATTCGTTGATGTGTCTAAGTCCTCATTCGGCCTCGACCACACCGCATGGCTTAAGAAGTCAGGAGACACCGGTGCCGGTACATTTGCTTTCTCCTCTACTTAAGCAGGCACAAAGTGATTTGGTTTTACCCACCAGAACACCGGATGGTGAGCAGCTAATGGAACAAAGGGGTTTACGTAATCGCTATAGTTTTGGCCTGGACTTGCCGGATTCTACTTTGGATTGTTCCATAGAACTGGTGGAGAATTCGTACTCTAGCTCACAGCAGCATTTGTTGCAGCTTAAGAAGGAGCATTCCTTTGACTTGGATGAAAGTTTGGGCATACTAACACCCGATCAAATGGTGGAGTTTCTAGATTCACCACAAAATATACAACTTAAAAGTTATACCAATTTGCAAATGCGTCTGGAGCAAACACCCTCACCGGAGGAACTGCCCTTGGATCCCATAGAAATTAAATCGGAAATTGTGTCCAAAGTGGAACAAAATCAGGCCTTGTCACTGAGCACCAACACAAGCCAACAGGCCAAGCTGAGTAATAGTTTTATTACCAGCGTAACAAGTGTCACCAGCCTGGATACAGGCTATCAGGGTGATGGTGAAATGTCACGTCCCGCCTCACGCGGTGCCTGCGTGGATCATTCGCCCAGTAATGGACCGCAATTGGGTCGTGTGAGTCGTCAGCCCAGTTTTCCGCCACCCTTAAACAATCCACCCGCTCCACTGAGACGTCAAGATCCCATGACTGATTCAGATTTCTTTACCGAATCCGATGCAGATGATGTACTACAACGTGGCGGCGATCGACGTGCTCAGGTCATAGATGGACAACTTTATGGTGCCGACATGTTACAGCCCAGTGCTTCAGTGCCACAAATGGAGGATTCCTGCATGGAATCTTCGGGCATTTTTACAGATGTGGAAAATCGTTGCGATGAGGAATTAAGACGACCCGAACTGGAACTAGATATGTCTCCCGATGAGTCCACGCAAACCATGCGCAAGGTCAACGGTCAGCGTCCACCCAGTAGCTGTCTCTCCTCCTCCTCGGCCGGCACCACACTCTCAAATCGTACCTCCTATTGCAGCGTTGACGGCGGCAGCACCAAAAGCTTTTTTTGTGCTGATGAAGCTTTCGCTGCGGCAGCAGCAAACGAACGATCGCCGCTGCTTTCAGTTCCACACTTAGCCTCGCCGCGTCCACACGCTTCGTTGTCATCGCTGTGCACCACCGTTGAGAACTTGGGCGGTTCATCCACAAATTCCAATTCTTCGTTAGCCGCCTCACCCAAGTCGTCGTCGTCGTCGTCGCGTAAAGCTACTTCGTCGGTATTAAACTTACCTCGTGGTGGTGGTTTAGCGCGTAAATCGCATACCCCCAATAAATGGGATGCAGTTATGAATAAAATTGCCATTAATAAGCCTTTGGTTAAAACCAATTACAATGATGTGAAATCCAAAGTGTATAGCACGCGTGCCATGGCTCCTCCATCAGCGGTACGTTCGCCCTCGGCTACGCCCCGAGCTTCACCCAAAGCAACGCTTATAGTAAAGCGTAGCACCAGTACGACAAGCCCCAAGCCATCAGTCACACCCCTAACGCCGGTATCAACGCGGCAGCCACTGGATAAAGGCTCAGTTGGTATCAGCGGAGGACGAGGTGTAGTTGTTGTTGGTGGTGGTACGCGTCTGGTCAAGTCACCCACAACGCCCACTTCACCGCCGGCCAAGAGATTGCAGTCCACCACGCTTATCAAGCGGTAAGTTATAAAACAAAAAAAAGGGGGGAGGAACATTCTTTACTTATCAGACTCCACTTATCATTTTTACCATTGTAGTCTTGGTTTTTTTTCGGCGTTTTTATGATTGATTTCATGTGTTCCAGTTTGATTACATACCTGTTTCTGTGTATAATGAGTTCAGGGTCGTTGATTCCATAGATTACCCGCAAGTCTCTTAATGTTCAATCTGACAATTAAAACTGAAAGCCAATTGAGAGTGAGTGCGGATTTCCAAGTGATTTATAGCTTTAATTACACTTTGATTTATGTCATAACTAATTTTATGAACGCTTTTTGTGAAAGATTTTTTAAAAACAGTCATAAATGTTTGTTAATGTTTGCTCGGGCCTCTTAAAAAACTTTGGATGGATAATTTAGATTACTCTTATGACTTTTCTGTCTTTTCCCCCATAGACGGAAAATTGTATCTTAAAAGCTATAGTATTATTCCAGCTTTATAACCAGAGAAACATCCTTTGTAAAGGTAACAAAATCGTGTAATTTATTTTTCAATAGTTGGGTAAGTCCGTTTTTCTTTATACCGAAAACCGCGCTTAAAAAAAAAATTTGACCGGTTTTTTTTTGTTAAAAAAAAACCTGTTTTTTTGCTCAAAGGGTCCGTAAATAATTGTTATATTTGGACAACAAAAAACGGTCAATTGTTATTTGCTAGCTCTGCTTTTAGCTTTTAGGAGCGTAAAAAAAGCTCTATTGCATTAGTACGTCGAGGTCGTGGGTTCAAGTCCCCGTCGCAGTATTGTTTTTTATACCCTTGAAGTGGGTATATAAAAATTGTTCGGATGTTTGTAACGCATAGAAGGAAGCATTTTCGACCACATAAAGTATATATAGTCTTGATCAGCATGACGAGCTGACTTGTTTTAGCCCTTTCCGTCTGTTCGTCAGTTTGAAAGACATCTTCACAAAACTTTGCACGAAGTCTTTTACGCTGCACATTTGTAGGAACCAGCCGGATCGGATGCTATCATTACTGTCTGGCGTCGGTCGAACTAGTTTGGAAAACTTTTGGTTTTCCTATTTTATTTTGTCTGTATGCTTTCCCATGATTCTACTAAGTTTGGTCGATATCGGACGGTTGTCATACAAAAGTAGAGTCTGAAAAATAGTCTTAGTTAGGAAAACTTTTTTGTTTTCAATGGAAATGTCCTTAAAATCGGAATTTGTTTATTTGGTTTGTTTTCACACAGTTCTACAAAGTATTATGGGCAGCACTGGTCGCAACGGTGATGGGGAGCACTTCAGAGGTACAGAGTATGTTATAGTCGGGCTTGACCGACTTTCTTTCTTGTTTTTATTATGTTATTGTTTTATTTGAGGAATTTTTAACAATGTCTATATATATTTACTATATATTTACATTGCACATTGGTTATACACTCGATTCTTTTGTCTTCAATAACGTCAAAATATTACTGAACATAAGTTAATTAGCCTTCGGTCATATTTCAAAGCACAATACGAGAAAGAGTTTTCCATATTTGTTTTTAGTTTTGGAATTTATAGTGTATTTTTGAGAAGGTGGTTTTCAAAATTGAGAACGAAATGGGTATACAAGAAAGGTGCTACCATTTATAACGCCATTTTTTTTCTACTTTATATTTGGTAGGATACTTGTGTCGTATTAAAAGTTTCACAATTGTGTGTCAGTTCATCCAATATATTTCGGTTGCAACATCGGCAACCATCATCAGAGACAAATATTTTACACGTTCTTTATTGACCTCGAGCCAGCTAAACACAGCATTCTACAAGTGAGAAAATGTTAAGGGTCGGTTTTTCATGTTCCTGTTTTTGCATTTCAAGGTAGATTTGGTGTACTTGCACTGCTCATTTTGAGCCTGAGCTACGCCAATGCGTAAAATCCACCTTGATTTGCAAGAACAGAATCATAAGAAAACGCCACTTAAAGATGTAGATTTCACCAATCATCTAACATAAATCATCAATCAAAAAAAGTGTTTGGTTTCTGGTGAACGGTTTTTGATAGAATTGGCAGCCAACTAAATTATCGATTTTATTTATTGGCGGATGTTTTGAATTTTTGACTGGAAATAAAAAAAATATAGATAAAATCAACTACAAACCGATAAATTGGCGAAATTTCGACCTCTTCGGTGGCGACTTGGCAATCTCTGGCTGTCCCACATTAGCCATTGCGTGCGCGAAGTGGAGAACGCCTTGAACATGCTTCCCTTTGAGGAGTTTTATGGGGCCAGGCTTGAGGAATCAACTTAGTAAAGCTCTCCTAACCGATTTGGATAAGATGCAGAGCACGAGACCATTGTACAGTTTACGGGAGGACTTAAGATTTTGCTGAATCGTCTATGCATTGCTCTGGGAGCCTATATAGTGCACATGCTGCAGGAGGATTGGCCGTGTGCTATTGAGGAGGTGATCAATACGTTCCAGCAGCAGCGTATTCGAAATGTCAGTGCAGATGTGCAGCTCTAGATCATACTGGAGGAGTCACAATTCATACACAACTCTGTGAAGCAAGTCATCTCGAGGGCAGAGCTGGGCAAGCGGGTGTCGGTGGTGTTGCAGACATGCGAGACGTATCTAAAGCTGCAAATGGGACGCGGAGACCTACAGAAATATCATACGAGCTGTCAAATGTGTGGGCACCTGGATTAAGAACATTGGCTACTCCATTGAGGGCTGCATTAGCATTAGTGTCGTTTTCCTGGAGGTCGTCAACAAGTGCTATTGGCCCTGTGTAGGTTTGGAAGATGGCAGTATGTCCGCCATTTGATGTATGTTGTCGCAAGCCCGGCCCGATACACAACGAACTCGATTATCCGATGGCCAGAGCTGTTTTGCTAACATCCAAATTTCAAAAGCAGTTATTTTCCAAAGTTACGTTGGCAATTGGCTCATCCCTGGCTACTGCTTTGGTCACTCGGGACATCCTGAATGGATCCTTGGGCTGCCTACCCGGGGCAGCATTTTTTTGAAGAGGCGGCTTTCCAAGCTTTGCTGCTCCGCAACAACCAATACTTGCAAATCCACGCCCTCTGATAATTCATTTACTAAAAACAAAGACGTTTCCATACTCATTTTGTTTTATTTTTCACAAAATTAAGCTGTGTGCTGTAGATAACAATCAAAAATCAAATCCATCTAACAAAGAAATACTTTCATGGATTCACATCTAACACAATCAAGAAAATAAGCAATTATGATTGCACATCATGCCCGTTCACCAGCACAAAAGTAAAGTAAAATGGCTTGTCTAGTTGACACAGCCCCAAGGCTTATCACGTTGACACAGCCCCAAAAAGCCAAACCCGAGCTTCTTTCAATCTCTTGGCTTGTGCGCTTCTAATTTTCGCACAAGAGAAAGGGACCTACAGTTTAACGCCAAATCCGAACGGCAGCTTGAGAAGCTTTTCATGGCTAATTACTACAAAGCTGGCGCCAACAGCAGAGAGGCGTGACTGGGTGTAAAGTTTATTCAAAGAAAAAACTTTTCATTAGATGTTTCGAGGCGGGATCGAACCCACGACCTCTTGCACAGCGGTCGCGCACACTAGCCGCTGAGCCGCACTAGTCGACCTAGTAAATCTGACCACTAATTTCGCTTGTAACTAAAGTATCAAAACATTTTCCGTGAAAAATTTCCAAAGAGCATGCAATCTAGTAAAACTTGTTATTAATTACCTGGATCTTAATCAGCTGGATTTTTGTTCATTGAGCTATAATAAGTTGAACTTTTCGAACAGAAATCCTAGATTCAGTGCGTTTCACAAACGAAATCATAAATTTGGTGACAAATTTGAGCATTTTTCAATAGCTTAGAGCGCCGCTCCGATGGCCGCTGATGATTTCACATAAAACGCAATTAAATGCAAACAACAATAAAGTTCAAACACCGCAATTCTACGACGCATGACGGATTAGAAATAAAGGCAAAAAGCTGCAAATTGTTGATTTTGTTTGAGAGGCCTAACTAATTCCTTAAAAATAAAAAAATTCAAAAAATACAATATGAAAATACAAACTCGCTTCGCGGTTAAAGTTAACACTTAAACTCTGACGTCATGCGTTTCTCGTATGCCTCTGTATGTATGTCGATGTCAAACATCAACAAATTGGCCACATTGGCCTACCAAATTGCCTTTAATAATGAGCAAGTCCCCCAACACAACGACACTCCCTCTCACTAACCTCATTGTACAGAGGTAGGCAAACAAAAAGTGCGGGCAAAAAGTGCACACAACCCACCAAAAGGGAACAAAATAGACAAAATAGAGGAAAAGACGCACCAGGAAACTTAATTTATTGGACCCGTGTCGTGTATACAAAACATGAGGCGTCTGGGACGATTAACATTTAGTTAGTTGGGCGTGTGCTTTGGCCTAATATTCGGCTTAATCATTTCGCAGTAATTTCACTTTTGTTGTTTTGCCATGGCTACCTGGTAGATTGTAAGCATTAAACAAATTTAGGCAAAATGTCAAAGAATGAATGCCTTAAATTCCAGCAGACAGAATTGCTTATTTGTATATTTTTTTCCACATCAAATAACAAAACAAAAAATATTCACAATTGCAACCACAAATTAGCAGCCAAGCTTCTCAGACAACAGAGCCAACCCATACAAATTCATTAGATAAGAGATCGAGCGAGGGAGAGGGAAGTATTTTAATCCACGTTTCGTGGAACTTTTTCAATGATTTCAGCAACAACAACTAGCAATTATACATCTCATACGTGCATATTTATAATTATTTGTATGTATTCCGCCGGCAATAACAAACCACAAAACTAACTGTGAATAAATGTGAATGTATCTTCAAGTGTATTTTATTTTTTTCAGCGTGAGTGTGTGAAAAACGCCCATACTCAACTCAAGTGAGGTTTAATATTTATGTAAATAATTGCGGTTGACGTATGGAAAATTCTCATGAAATTACGTCAAGTATGGTTTTGTTTTCTTAACTTTAATTTGCAATTATTTTAAAGTAGGAATTTGGTTATAAACACAGCGGATGAAACTCCACTACACTCAATACATATAAAAGTACATCTTACTTTGAAAATTGGGAAACTTAACAAGTTATACTAGGTTGGATCCATTTTAAAATACTTTATCACGATTTAATGACTTAATACATTATTTACAAGAACAATTACTGGATTCGATGTCAGTTTCTTTGCAGCAATTATTGCTGACCCTGAGATGTCAGTTTTTTTGTCGTTATTTTAGTTTTTTTTCGTAATTTAATGATTCGGATAAACTGATAGCACAATTTACTCAGAGGAAAATTTTTTGAATTATGCGATTTATGAACAAATTTTGCATAGAACCGATCAATTTTCGGTTTTTTTTCGCGAGAATTAAGTGCTTAGATTCAGATTTGGTGACCCCGACGTGATGTATCGGCGAGCTCCGAGGTCAGACGCAATACTGAAGCCATAAGTTAGGTAGTTATCTATAGCTGTCTGAAAGATTGTCACATGGTCACAAAAAAAGGCGCCATCTATTGGTCAGTTTGAGAAACCACTCAGCTACAAGTGTTCAAAGCGAAAACTAAGTTGTTGTGTAAAAATCATTTAGCACTTTTATTTATATAAATAATACGAGCTGTAAGGGTAAATAAACTTCGACCGAGCCGAAGTTAAATTTCGTCTATTTTTAATTCGAAGGATTGTGCCGAACTAATCTATTATCTCATATTGTACAGGTATTGCTGTAAATTCTAGAAGTGTATTTCTATGATGGCATTCTGTGGTCACACTACATAAGTAACAGTGATTTTCGGGAATCCCTTCATTAAATTTACCTACTGCTGGCTAAACCTAAGTACATACCCTTACTTAAGAGCATACCCGATACTCTCATGCCGGCAATAAAATTTTAAGTTATCGACAGATGTTTCCATAGCTTCCTGCAGTTTTTGTAGATCACTAAGCCGCAGATTTACATTAAAGTGTTTGTATGTACATGTACATCTTCAGGCGGCATTGTGTTCGTCATCACCTCCCAGCAGGTTGGAGAAATTGTTCCTTTATTTGTCGAGTGCCCGCAAGAGGCAAGAGGCGCAAGATCTGTGACCAGATTTCCGTGCTAGTCCTTGCATAGTGTGACTCTGGGCTTAAACCCTTCGGGTTGTTGCTTAATCTTTTGGTAGAATTTTCGAGTCTCACTCCTAACAGCACTTCGACTTCCTCCCTCAAAGAACACCCCTATTATTTATCCGATCCCTACCATTCGTTTGGCGGATCGATAAACAAAGCTGATTACTATATATATCCAGAAGGAACGAAGCTTCTATCTATAAAATTGTTTGTGATATGACGTTTTTAATAAACTGCGGGGGCGGAAGAGGGCGTGGCAAAAATTGAAAATAAAATTGAGACATGGCTATATCGACTCGGCTGTTGATGCTGATCAAGAATATATGTCTCTCATCTCTTTCTTTCCTATGCTCTGGCGAAACTGAAGGCAACAACAATACGTGCAGATAGCGCTATGTCGTCGATTTTGATTTTGTAGTCAAGCCACAAGCACACACGCACCCAACTGGTTTTCTCTTTTGTTTTCGTTTGGTTGTTATTGTGTCTGATTTTGGATTTTTTATCTGTGTGTGTAAAAACGCACGAATAAGTGGTATTTGGACACCTCTGTTTTACACCATCTTTTTCTATTACAAGTATTTTCGATAGGGAGTTGTTTTTGGACAAGGCTTACTCTATTATAAATTAATTTATCAGCAACCCGACCCACTTTTTTCTTCGAGTTCTTCTTTTGCTGATAATAAACCTATACATTTGTCTCTTTCTAACAATTGTGTATGCAGAAGGAGAAGTAAAAAAGGCTCCAAGCGTTTGATTATTTCCCAATATCTATCGCAGTGCAGCGAAAACGACGCGTTAGTGCTTTTTTATGTATGGTAATATCGCGATCTAAGCAATTTTGCGATAAATGTGACGTATAAGAAACAGAAAAAATTTAGAAAAATTCTTAACAAATAAACAATGAAACACAACTAAATTTCTTATGTAAGTACGTACATATGTCGATGTTTCTCCAGCTCTATTATCGATGGGAACTGTTCGTTCACCCGTTTAACTTTAACCACCCAATTTCCACCAATGGGGGTAAAATTTTTAGCAGACAGATATGCATTCATGTTTGAAATTTCATACAGACATTTGAAAATGAGTTTGATCCTAATCCGATGAAAAACAAAAAATTTTCATACAGCGAATTTTCCACATTTTTCGTCAGAATTTTCAAAAGTACTAACTCTCAGCCTGAGATGAAACTACTGTGAAAAATTCAGATTCTTATCTCTTATATTTTATACCCGTTACTCGTAGAGTAAAAGGGTATACTGAAGTCGTGCAAATGTGTGTAATAGGCAAAAGGAAGCATCTCCTACCCCATAAAGTATATATATTCTTGATCAGCATCAACAGCCGAGTCGATATAGCCATGTCCGTCTGTCTGTATGAACACCTAGATCTTGGAGACTAGAAGAGCTAAAGCCACCAAATTTTGTAAGTACTTATACTCCTATTGTCCCTACGTAGATCAAGCTTATATAAAATTTTGGCCACGCCCCCTCCCGTCCCACAATAAAAAAAAGTTCAATAACTCCTACAATTTTGAAGATATTAAGCTCATATTTTGCAGTGTAGTGCATGTGCCCAATATCTACAATCTCTAAAAGTTTCATAAAGATCGGATAATAAATGGCAGTTATACAGGTTATAAAAATGTTGCATACTTTTTGGCGCTACATGCGTAATTTTCTCACAATATTGAAATAGTCACATTATTGTTAATGCTCTGTTAATTAACATGCGGAAAGGCTATTAAACACTAATTGCCCTGAGTAACGGGAATATCGAAGTCGGGCAGGATCGACTTTAACTTACGCTCTCGTTTTGACTGTACGGCTGTCACCAGACAGTCTAATTAAACTTTCTGAATTATATTTTTTCTTTTATTTCTCTCTAACTTATTTAAACGTAAAAAAAAAATTAGAAAAAAATTCTTTTCGCCCAACGTGGGGCTCGAACCCACGACCCTGAGATTAAGAGTCTCATGCTCTACCGACTGAGCTAGCCGGGCTGTTGATAATATGGTCGACGGTTCGCATCAGATAATGAACTAACATAAGAACATACCACAAAATATATATCAAAATAGTGCTCATCTAGATTTCAAATGCATACAGAAATATTTGCTGCTTTTAATGAAACTTCAAAGATTAATAAAGTGCTTTCAGCCATACATTATTATTTGGCAATTTGGCCACAAATTTGAAATCAAATCGATCCATTTCGCCCTTCCTTTGATAGAACGGAAGTTACAAAATTTAGGAAATATTTATGCACTTTGTATTTAAACAATTTTTGTTTTGCCGGCAACAGAAACCACACCCAGTCCGTTTAAAAAGTTAAATATTGGATTGACAACCACATGAAGTTAACAGCAAATGCTTTTAACAATTTAAAGTTGAACTGCAAAAGTTCCTCCACAAAAGCACAAAAAAAAGGGAAACCGCAAGAGTTTCGCAACTTCGAAACACACAGAAACTGTTAAGTAAATTTACCAAAATGCCATGTAAACTTACCCTCAAATACCCTTGGTATACACCAGGCTACATTAAGCAGCAGCCTGAACAAGGAAAAAGAAAACAAAAACCAAAATCTCTCAAATTGTTTAAGCTTTAGTTGCTTGTTTGGGATAAATGTAAATTAGATTTTAGCCAATTGACCCTGAACTTGTGCGAGCATATTTTTGTGCGCTAATCAATAGTCCGAGCTTTTTGCTAAATTTATGAGTATGTTCCAAAAATAAATTTGCATACAGCGATTGGCTGGGGCATCAACCAGATTAGGTGCTTAGGGTGAAATTTATGTGAACCCAAACTCAAACTGCGGGTTGACAGCAGAGAAAGAAAATATTAAGGTTTAATATAAAATTATTACACATAAATCATTTGTGGCTTAAACAAGGTAAAGAGAGGTTAAAAGAAAAGATTAATAAAAAGCTTTTTAAAATCAAAAAAGCATTAAAATTTTCATTATAGTTAGACAAAAACCCTTAAGCAATTGATTTCTCCATGACTTTTGACTATTCTGCTAAGCAAACAATTAATTTCAATTATCTTACAAAACGTTTATAACAAATTTCTCCCTCATCAAGTTGGCCCTTTTTGTCGGTACTTATACTTTTATGACTCTTATCATATTTTTCAAAATTTTGCAGTCTAAGCAAAAAAAGTTTCACATACACGCGCTAATGAAGACACTTACAAGACATAAATAACACTTTTTAAGGTCTTGGCTTATCCTCCCTTCAGTTGTGTGATCTACCAGCCCATTTCCTGTCTAATTCTATACAAAATCAATATTTGCATTTAAACTTTTGTTTCTTATGTTTTGTAATGTTTCGTGTGTTTCTCTTAATTGCCGTTTTTTTTTTAGTTCTGTCGACCTTGTCGATATTTATGATATTTTTGTTCAGGGGGCCAAATGTGTTTGGCTTCGCTTTTGTGTTGTTTATCTCCAAGTTACACGTTGCTCTGCTGGTTTAGTCAGATAACACGTGTTACCGGCTGGCCAAAAGCCATTATTGAATTTGTTTGCTTGGCTTTTTTTGTTTAGGTTTCCGTATCAAGAATTGTCTCTTGTAAATGAATGAGTTTTCATTTAAAACTTTTGTAGATTCTCGGGGGTTATTTGGTTTATCTTTTAATACCAATTCTGTTTTAAACTCGAAAATAAATTGTGTAAGTCTGTGACAACAAAGCAGCAGAAGTGAGCGATGCGGAAACTTACAAAACTTTTAACAAGAACAATGAATGTGAGTGGACAGAAAAACTGGCAAAGAAATAATAAGTGGACAATTTTTTTGTCTTTTGAAATAGTTTGAATAGAATGAAGCATAGCATTTCATATTTTGTAGGCGGCATCCTGTTTAATTTGTGTTGCAAAAATCTAGAGCTGGTCCAGTTAGGTAATTTAACCCAAGCTAATCATAAGACTGTAAAATACTCTGTACCTACTATGACACAAAACGCTTACCTTAAGATCAAGATGGTTGGAAAATTAGGAAAATAAAACTTAACCGACAATCTACCTTGAGAACGGTTCCGTTTTCGACATTTTCTAGAAATTCTCTCTTACAAAACTTTCGAGAACGTGTCCGATTTTGTTCCGAAAAAATATTATTTGTCGTTCAGTTTGTGGCAGCAAAACGTAATCCATTTTCGACACTTTCTCGATAGCGAAAACGGATCGAAAACTGAATCTTTTCCGTTTGAAACCCGCATCTGTAAGGAAAAACGGATTTCGAATTTAAACTTACTTAATTCTCGTTGGTCCGGATACATACGAGAAATTTTCGGGTGGGTAAGATAAAGCAAGACATTTGGAACATTGGTATTAGTACTAGGCTCTGTTCAAGCTTTCTTCTAGATAATGAACCTGCACATTCAATTTTATGTAATTCCTAGATGGCCCGACGAACTTTGTATCGCCTAACAGTCAATGAATGATTAATTTCAACAGTTGAAGAAAGACATTTGCTTTGAAGAAGCTTTGTTTTTGCTGCATGGATTACACTTGAGTTGATTCTTTTTAGTATAGCACCTTGTCTTCTTCTTCTTTGGCCTGATGATAGCATCACATCTGTTTTACGGTCTTGGCCGCTGCAACTAATGCCCGCCACTCGCTTCTGTCCCGAGCAACCTCCCACCAGGAAGGCACACCCAGCTTCAAAATATCTTTCTGCACCTGGTCGACCCATCTAGTCTTCGGTCGCCACGGCCTGGGCGTGTTTCATAACTCGTTAGCATTCCGCTTGTACACCCGTTTTGCTGGAGATTTGTCATCCATACGGGTAACATGTCCTATCCAGCGCAGCCGCTGTTGTTTTATGCGCTTGACAAGCTTAGTGTCCCCTTAGAGCTCGTACAGTTCGTGATTCATTCGGATGCGAAATTTGTCGCCAACTTTTAGAGGTCCATAAATCCTATGCAAGAGTAATTCTTCTTCGGATTTCCAGACTGATGCTGTTGTCGCTGGTTATCGTCGTTCCGAGGTAGACAAAGTCCTTAACAACCTTGAAGTTGTATTCTCCAATTGCAACAGATTGTCCAAGCGTAGAAGGTACTTCGTCTTATCCTCATTTACCGCTAAGCACATAAGTTTTGACTGCTTCTCTATCTATGTGAACGCCTGTCTTACCACAGATTCGTCTCTGCCGATGATATCAATATCATCGGCGTATGTAAGTAGCATGTTATCTCTGGTAAAGATGGTGCCCGTTCTGTTAGCATTTGGTCACTGGCTCCATCAGCAGATTAAAGAAGTCACACGAAAAGGTGGCACCCTGCCTAAAACCTCTTTTGGTATCGAAAGGCTCTGAGAGGTTTTTCCTATTTTGACGGAGCTTTGTGTGCTTCTCAACGTCATCATGCAAAGTCGAACGTACTTTGCTGGTATACCAAAAGTAGACAGGGCTTCAAAGAACTTTAAACTTATCGACGTGTCGTAGTCAACAAAAAGGTTGGTTCACTCTTGGGGTTCTCCAGGACTTGTCGCAGTGTGAATATCTGGTCCGTGGTGGATTTGCCAGGTCTAAAGCCACACTGATAAGGTTCAATCAGTTCACTCATTCTCGGCTTTAAAGCCTATACTCAGATGAGATAAAAATTTAGTTTTTCACAATCAGCGCCAGCAGATTTGTTATTTTTTTAGCCTTCTTATGGCTAACCAGACTTCGTTATGGTCCGGCGGGTCTATCTCTATGTTATCGACTGGTGGTGTCGCTACTTCCCCAGAGGAGACATTGGGTTCATCATTACCTCCCAGCAGTTTGGAGAAATAGTTCCTCCATTTGTATAGTGCCTCTTGCGGATCTGTGACCAGATTTCCGTGCTCGTCCTTCAATAGTGTGACCCTGGTCTTATAACCTTCGGTTAGTTGCCTAATCTTTTGGTAGAATTTTCGAGTCTCACTCCTTCCGAACAGCACTTCGACTTCCTCCCTCATGCGCCTTTCCTGCTCATTTTTCTTCCTTCTGAAAAGGCGCTTGTCCTCTCTCCTATTCTCCCGGTATAGCACCTTGTAGAATTCGTTAATTTTGTGGTTATCAATGATATTCGGGACTACCGCCTTTCGACTAGACAAAATTCCAAAAATTCGTAGAAAATTTCTCTTCCAATGCGCTCCAATGTGCACCATTGTGCACTCGTCCATAAAACGTACTAAAACTCCGGCCACAGCGGAGTGCTTCGCAATGTTTCTTGTCAGTTGTTTATTAGTTTGAAGGTTAAACGGCAATTTTAATGCTAAATTCTATCAGAAGAAGCCACTGCTACCGTCATGTTAGATCTAGCACGAACAGTGGCCAAAATCAACGACTTAAAGTATGTCTTTCCAAATCCATCACTTCTGGATTTTTTCTCTGTACCAGAGGTACACATAGTATATAAAGTTAGTGCAGTAGAATGTAACAGGCAGGAGGAAGCATCTACGACCCTATAAAGTATATATATTCTTGATGAGCATCAACGGCCGAGTCGATTTAGCCATGTCCGTCTGTCCGTCCGTCCGTCTGTCTGTCTGTATGTATGAACGCTTCGATCTCAGAGACTATAAAAGATGGAGCCACAAAGTTTTGCATGTAGGTAGGTGTATACCATAGCCAGATTCAGATTTGGAAAATCGGCCAAAAAACACCGAAGTTACATACGAATCAATTTTGCTTGTGGGAAAATGGCCACCTAGAGTGTGTTTGTATGTGCGTGTAAGTGTGAGTGTACACGTTAATAGAAAACACGAAATCAAGAGAACAGGATATTTTGTAGTCGGGGCACTCGACTGCACCGCATTTACTTGTTTATATTTCTATGGTAATCAATTAAAGGAATTAGATAAATTTATTCTTATGCTTACTTAAGATTTTAAGCAAATTAACATTTATTCAAACTATATTTAATCGTAAACGAAAACTTAAAAAAACTAATTTCATTTAGAAATTTTTATAAACTTTTTACTGAAATTAATATTTAAGTGTATTAATTTGTGTATAAATTTTTTGGCTTTATCAACATTTGAACCGATTTGAAATTAATTCTGTCTGTCTTCCAATCGCCCCACCAAATGCCAGTCTTATCATTTTTTTTAGTGTTATAGTACATTCCGTTTAGGTTACTGAAAGTATAAAATACTTTTTAATATGATAAATAAGTTTCAGTTAAACAAACCGTACTCACCAGCCTGGGTTAAAAGTATTCCAATCAGCGCTGTATTTTTCCTTACCATCTAGAGAGCGCTTTTGAAATGGTTTCTCCTCATGTATTCGCAACGCATCGCCTGCGTTCCCTGAATATGCTCCCAAAGATCTTATTTTATAATTCTCATGTGCATCCCCAATACTAAAGTTATCGTAGCGAGCATATCGAGTTTGGTCATCAAAGTCTACGAGATGAATATATAATTCATAACGTTTACATGTTGTCAGTTGATGCACTTTCTTCAGACCAAGCCAAAATTCTCCATTGAAATTGCCAAAAGTATCATAAAAATCATTAAGTTCCTTCTGAGTAAAATCTATTTCTCCATTAAAGCGACGCTGCATAACCAACCAACCAGGCCCTGCTATTCCATTTTCTAAAGGCACTAAAAAAGAGTTTTCGCCAGATCGTTCTATTAGTTCAACATCGCGGTACTTTTCTGGGTCAATCGGCAACCAAGAAATATTTTTATTAATATTTAATAATTTATCTTTTTCCCTCAAGTTTGGCTAGAGCTGCTTTAGCTTTCGACTCCCAATTAGATAAACTTTCCTTCGTTTCATTAATCGTCTCTTCGAGGACGCTTACTTGCTTCTTATAATTCTCAATGATTACATTCAACTCCTTTAATTTGGCTTCCAGTTTGGCTAACTCATTATCCTTTTCCTTAATGTATGTTTCATATTCTGCAGTATGAAGTTGCTTGATTTGATCTTTAAATGGTTTCAAATTTTGATCTTCACTTATATTGGTTTGAGTAAGCGATTCAGGGTCCACAGTAACAATTGGGTTCTCTTTCCATTTTAACTGAGTCCTTAACAAATCGTTGGTATTGTGCAATTCAATTGACCTCTTCAAACTGATAATTAGATCATCCTTATCCTTGCATTGGCTGTCTTTGAGCTTTATTATATTGTTGGCCCGTTGTAGTACCAATTGTAGTTGGTGGTAACAGTTTCCTTCACATTGATTGTCCAAGGGCTCAAAACCATCGGCTAACTAAAATACATTTGCATTTCAATTAAACAATTTGGCATTGACTTGGCTTACTTACTGAGTTCTTGTCAGAAATACACTCTTCCGCAGATCCTTCAAGGTTCAACAACATCAGATTTAATGTAGCTTTGTCCATTTTAACTACGAAAACGTCAACAATTTCCTTGAAGAGTACGAAAACGACTGAATGCAAATCATAAATGCGTATGCATATATAAAGAAAAGTACCTACATGTACATTCAAACACTTTTATGTACATCTGCGGCTTAGAGATCTACAAAAACTGCAGGTAGCTATGGAAACATCTGCCGATTACTTAAAATTTTATTGCCGGCCTAAGAGTTTCGAGTATGATCATAAATTCAGGTACGGCAAGCATTAGGTAAATATAATGAAGGGAATCCCGAAAAACACGCTTACTTATGTAGTGCGTCCACAGAATGGCTTATACAAAATGGATTATACAGTTAGATCTGCGCTATAGAGATGTGACTTTAAGGCAGAGGGGCCCAAGAGCACCTAGTACTCGCACTGTCACCAACACAAATAAAAAACAAGAAAGAAAGTCTGTCAAGCCCGACTATAACATACTCTGTATCTGTGAAGTGCTGCCCATCACCGTTGCGACCGGTGCTGCCCAACATTGAAAATAGACTTGATCTGCCTGCAAGTAAAAGAAGTTTTTATCCTTTAGACGTCAAACCTCTATCTCATACAATCTCTGAGATCTGTTCATACGGATAGACGGACAGACGACAGACGGACGGACAGACGGACATGGCTAGATCGACTCGCCTATTGATGCTGATCAAGAATATATATACTTTATATGCTTCTTTGTGGCTGTTACATACTTTTGCACAAACTTAATATACTCTGTTCACTAGAGAACTGCATAAGTAAGTAAAATAGTAATCGAGTAGTACTCGCTGAGTACGATTACAAATGAGTACCATTACCCAGAAAGATAGAGGCTGGAGAATACAAGCGAATTAAAGCAAGTGGTTTCAGCGACGTGTAGAAATTCTTCGACAAAATTGCGGAGGCTATAGAAAATGTTAGATATGTGCTGTGCAATTTAAAAGCAGAGGAACGTGAGGAGATCGTAAAACAAGAACTTGTTACGATTTATATGGCATCGATCGAAACGTCCGATGGTCAATTAAGCATGGATGGATTGGCCGAAGGTGAGGCAAGCTAAACTTATGATCTAGCCGACGATGACTTGTTGGAGTATAGAGATATACATATACCAAATAAACAAAGCTTTGACATGTTGAAGTGGTGGAAGATGCACGGAAATGCAAATGTTATGTATGACTATATTATGAATGACACTTCGGCGAATCGTGTCTTGGAAGAACGGCGAACCAATCTTAACGCTGAAAACTTTTATGCTATTCTATTTTTTCACTCGGAACGCAAAGAATAAAGCCAAATGTAACATTTGTAGTACCAACTCACACAACCCTAAATAAAGAACATTCCAAAAAATTTTTGCAAATGGAAATGATCTTGAAATGACCAACCCATACGTTAATGGATAGTTTTAGCATTTAGCTAAAGAATGCGTAGTACGATTGTATTTAGTTAAGTGAATGAATTCTATCGAAGACCATTTTGGTTCATATTGATCTGAAGAAATCGCGAATGTATTTTGTTTTAGATTTATAATTGAGCTGTGGAATGCGATCGTCATATTGGAGCATCTCAAGCCAAAGATTTCGCTGGCTGAGGAACTTTAAGAATATTTATTTTCGTAAACGATGAAATATCGCAAATAGAAACTATAAAACTATTTTTTGGCACCACATCGCGATGTCTTCAAATATTAGTAATTAATTGGTCATCACGTGGCCAACTCTTCATTTGAAATGTATAACCAAAACTATACAGCTTAAAACAAAATCGCGACTCCTTCAGTTAAGAATCTTCAGAACATGGCATTCGTACATTAAAGCAGGAAGATTGTGCACTGTCGTAAAATTTTACCAACAGATTGATTTTGAGTATTCTTTATTAGTTATATTTTTCTCTCACGATGCCACGATTATAATCGTACGATGTCGCGATGCCGATTACTACTCGTAATCATGAAAGTGATTACCTGTTACAAAAAAGTAACTGTAATCGTAAAAATGAGTATTTTTACTCATGATTCCGGCATCGTGTAATCGCTCGTGCAGGTCTCTACTGTGTAACTCTGGTGCAGAGTATAAAGAAACAATTTATTTTATGTGATCGATTTTATGTGTTTTGACAGCTAACGATGCTGTAGCCCGATCTCCATAGAGCAAAATTGTTTCAATTGATAACTTTGGTGTTTTTGGACCGTTGTTTTTGAACTTTTCAGAATTGATAATTATTGGGACTTCTTGATATACATTAAGTCTCGAGGCTATAACTTAACGAGAGCGTAGGCTAAAGTAGTCCTGCCCGACTTCGATATACCCGTTACTCAGGGGAATTAATGTTGTGAAGCCTTGCCTTATGTTAATTAACAGAGCATTAACATTAATGTGAACATTTCAGCATTAACGGATGACATCTAAAAATCTGTACAAAGTTTAAAGTGCCACCATAACCACAATTCTTAACGGATCTTTATGAAAATTTGAAAGTTTATTTATGACTACATATTCAAAAGAATTGCATCAATGGAATTGGTCGAAAGGACCGTTATCAGCCACTCGACGTAGCTTCCGGAAAATGTCTCCGTATTTCCGGATACATAAGCGAATCCTGTTGGTCAGTTCTTTGATATTTTTGGCCTTACAGTTGTTTTTGTAAACTGCAGCACTCAGACTTCCAAAAAATTATTAGTTGGACGACACTGAGGCCAGTTTGTTGGTTTCCGTTCCTTTGGTACAAAAGGGATGCCTTTGCTATCGTCATTTTAGCGTAATGAGAAGAATCTTTTTCAGGCCAGAAAACATAATTATTGTCGAATGATTTTTCCTTAAAAAAGAATCAAAACCCTTTTAAACACTCTTTAATTTGTTGACTGCAATGCCACTTGGCTTGAACCACGGTTTCGATAGGCCCCTCTCAGAGATCGCAATGTAAAGCATAACTTTGGGCTCAAACTTTTGCTTGAACTTATATTTCACATCAGCAGGTATTGACGATACATCGGAGGTGTAAAAAACACTATTTCCCGATACATGGCTGCGACTCAAACCAAAGTAACTTTCATCGTGTAAAACAAAGAGTTTGCCACGATATTGGTTGCACATCCATCGACATTGAGATTTGACAGCTTGTATTTGGTCAGGTGTGTAACTTGGTGCTCTTTTGCTTACGTCTGGCAACAATATTATTGTTTTTTAGCTCTTTACTGATGTGATGTGTTGGCTGCAATTAAATTTTCTGGCTGCATCTCGTTGACTTATGTTGTCTTTGTTGTTAAAAAGTTGGGTTAGCTTTCTGACAGCTTGGCATTTCATAATGTTTGCTTCCGACCTCTTCCAACTTCTCTTGTTATTATTTTTCGTTGCAAAATACTATAAATAGTGCGTTTGGATTTTCCCTCTTGGGTAAAATGGTTTACTGTTAACACTTTACCTTTGTCAGCGTGCATTTCGTAGAATTTTACAACACGAAGACTCGGAGGGCATGATGGCGACTACTTGTCAAAATTTTTGTCAGGGGGCATGAAAACGTGTTGACAGGAGAACAAAGAGAAAGAAATGTCATCTCGAAAGTTTTTATGTAAAGCTCAGCTAAGGGCGCGCTCTCTCAAAGTTTGTGCAGATTTTTAGACAACCAGTTAGACATTTATTTAATGGAAATAATAATAAAATTATAAAAATATTGATAAATAATTTTGGATTTTATGCCAAAAAAAAGGCAATTCTGCCCAATGTGCATTCTTAAAACGAAAGTAAAATTATTGTATCAAATCAAGGGTATACAAACTTCTGACGAAACGAAGTTAAATTTCCTCTATTTTTCACCGTTTAATCGTTTATCTATAGATATAAAACTGTTTATCTGACTGACTGACTGACTCACTGGTGACTGTCGCACAGGCCAAGCCATAAGAGATAGAAAGCTGAATTTTTTACAGTAGTCTTATCTTATGCTGAAAGTGAGTACTAAGAACCGGTTTTGGAAAATTCTGTCGGGAAATGTGGAAAATTCAAAGAAAACTGTTGTATGCAAACTTATTTTCAAGAATGACTGCATATTAATTTTCCGAAAAATTCACCCCCCTTGATGGAAATTGGGTGGGTAAAGGTCGTGTGGGTTAAATTTTCAAAGTTCGCAACAGATTAGCTCCAAACTCATTTTCAAAATTAACTCAAAAAAAAAAGATCTACGAGACTTTCAACTTTTGGAAAATCTACCCCGAAAGTTAGGAAATGGGCGGACAACTGTTGTATGCTAATTTTTTGTTTATCATCCGATCGGGGTCAAACTCATTCTCAAAGATCTACATGAAAATTCGACTATGACTGCATACCAGTCTTCTGGAAAATCTACCCCTCTGGCGGAAATTGATGGGTAAAGATTGAGTGGGTGGAAGATATCTGCATTATAAAGGTGGCCATGACCTGACTGGGAAAATTATAAAAATATTCAGTTCAACGCCTGGAGATGGCCATGCGAGTGGCCAATAAGGTGGCCATGGAGGTAGCCTGGAGGTGGCCATGGAGGTGGCCCAGAAGGTGGACATGGAGGTGGAAAATGGTCCAAAAACCGAAATATTTGCAAAATTCTTAATTTCGGTGAAACTTTGGGGATTGGTTAGACGCTTGCCCGGGAAGGTTTCTAAGTAGAAGAAATGTGCGGAAAATGGTGCATAATCCCCGATATTTGGCAAATTTTTGATTTCAGTAAAACTTAGTAGAATGGTGGACGCTCGCCCTGGAAGGTTTCTAAGTTGAAGAAATGGATGGAAAATGGTGCTCAAACCGCGAAATTTGACAAATTAGAGCGTTCATCCGATTGCAATGCAAATTTGAGGAATGGTTGGAGAATTGGTGAAAAATGTCCCAAAATGTGTGACCCGGCCAATACTTATATTTGGGCGGATCTTTATCAAAGTGGGGTTGTAAGCTTTAATTTTGAAAAGTCCACCACCAAGATCGGAAATGTCAGGTGAGACTTTTTTTTTACTGCGGGCGGGGCATAAGAGTTAATCTCTGCTTTGAGCCGATGTATATAAGATACGGTCAAATATTTTCCAATTTGTGAAGTCCACCCCCAAGTCGAAAAAGGAAAACTGATACCGATATCGCTTAAAATAGCTTAACTGATGGCGGCGTAGCGAAGCAAGCCGGGTATTTTGCTAGTCGTAGTATAAAACTTAACACCAGAAAATGTTATTTAACAGATATTGCAGCTGCTCTCTTCAACTAGATTTTAATTTACAAATTCGTGTGTATGCATAAACATGCATTAGCTGTAGATTAGCCATTAAATATTTACGACTCTGACCTTTGCCTAAGATGTTGATAGTTGAATGCCTAATGATGATGACGATTGTTTTTATGTCTGACTCTCTGATAAACCATAAATGTCATGGTGTTATTAATAAAAGTTGCCCATCATACTCAATTGAATTCATTCAAGATGGGGTGAATGCTAATAAAGTCATATCGTCTGCCAGTTCTCTCAGTCGTCGTCGATGGCATCTTTGTCTGCACAGCTGTGAAAAAAATAAGGCCAGGCCAAGGCATGGCTTGGTGGCTGTTTTGACAAGTGTCAACGCGGAGCTGTCAACACGTTTAAAGGCAGATACAAAATATGTACTGAACCGCCCACTAAACGTGGTTGTAATTAAAAATACAACCAGTTTTTGGTATTTCTAGCTTACTTTTTTTTTTACATTTTTAATTTCATATTATGTAAGTTTTTTATGCCCGTTTCTTAGCGTGGAAAATGAGAAAACCGTGGCAAAATTTTCTAACATGTTTGACCAAATTGTCTGGCCAGTGCCAGCCGCCGCCCCCCGCTATTAATATTTCTTTTGCCTCGTTTGTTTACATTTTTAATATACAATTTTTCGCGCTGCTTCATTTATCATTTATTTATGAAAAATGTTTATAAATATTAAATTGGCTCAGGTTAATTAAGATACATTTTTGCGTTGCCTAAATTAGTATTTTGTTGACTAATAAACTGGATTTAGTTAAGGGAGAGCATTTTAAACTGTTGAAAATCAAGTTTGTTGGCGAAATACAATAGTTAATTGTTGTTTATAAACAAAATCAGAAACTGGTTATTAGGAACTTAACAAAATTTAACTGAAAATTAGTAAATTAAGTGGGTATTAAAATCATATTTTATACTTTTTACTCTAATTTTTAACCTTTCCTTGGTTGCATTTGGGGTTTACCAAAAAGTTAACTAGCCAAAATCCTTTTGCTCTTACCACTGACAATTTTCTTTGGCTTAAACTTTGCGGCCACAAACTTTTGTGTACCTCAAAACTTCATTATAATTTCAAATTTTGCATTACTTGCTACACTAAACTAAGACTTTTTACTGGTAATTACGGGGAAAGGTACAACCAGAAAAGAGAAGTAAAGTAAAGAAAAAGCCACTTGAAATTCGCATAAATTGTTGATGCAAATATGCAAATTCAAAGAGCAGTTCAACAATAGGACTGCAATTGCATTCATTTTGATTGACCAAATTGATTTGGTTACGCTTCAATTGAATTGCATAGCCTGGGAGAATTGAATTTAGGTTGGCTGCTAAATTAATTAGAAACCAGTTGGCAAAACTGGGTTTGTTCCAAGTTCATTGAAATGGAAACCTTAGCAGCAGCAAACGTATCCCATTGTGAGATTGTATAATGAAACTGGCCGGTTACAAGGCGAATATGCAAATGAACCTCAAAGATTTATTATATATCATTAGAATTCAAAAGCTATGCCAATTTTTTGTAAGAACGTTTTAAGGTCACACAAAATAGTAGCCGTATCTTTGTGTAGTCCCTTTGAATTGTCTCTAAATCGAGGCCAAAAACCTGCCCATTAATATGCAATTAGCCCACAAATGACCTAAATTTTTATTAGAGTCTCTGTTCCATCTTTTTTTTTTGCCTTAGTATGTGTACATAAAGAGTCCCACGTGTCCAATGCGCCATTTGATGGCATTTTAAGTGCCAACGAATGAACATTTGAGTAATGCTGCGGTATTTGGGCCTCATCATCAACATCATCATCGTCTGGTACAAAAAAATAAAGCCGTGTGGCGACATTTGCACCACAGGCCAAGTCAGTTGGGAGCAAAGGAACAAAAATAAATATACCTACTAAAAAACCAAAACGAAACTCCAACCATAAATTTATGTGTGTGCGTGGCAAACAAATTGCCTTCCGTATGGGGAAATTATTGCGTGTGCAACCAAATAAAGTGTATATTAGAGATCGAGTGGAGGCGCTGAGCAACTGCACGCACAGGAATTAACGACAAATCATGAATTTGTCACAGCACATCAACGATTCAAGTAGGGAGAGAAGAACACCTGCATTGATGGAGCAGAGATGAGAGCGTGACGACTCACGACTGACTGCTGAAACTTTATCTTAATGGATTTATAGAAGAGCATCCGAAATTTACAAATAAGTAATGAGTTTAGCTGGCTCAAAGGTCAAAAAGGCAAAAAGTTCTGGATGCCTATACAGCACTGTTTCATGGATGAGTCTGATTTTGCTTTCATTGCTCCTTGCAGTTCCCAACTGCTTAAAGCTATGGTTGCCTGGAAAGACAATAAACATGAGGCAAACGCCTACTGAAAATTGGATTTCGACATTCATTTACATTTACAAATTTAAAAATATTAAAAAAATTTCTATAAATAAGTTAGCTTCCAAAAAGGTTAACTATGCATTTAAACTATTGAATAACCCATAGCAAAGTTTGCTGGTGATGGCGTTTATTGCCCTTGAAAGATCATTCAATCAAGAGTTCATGTTCATGTACAGTTTTCCGTATTTCTCCAACTTAAAGCATATTAAGAATTTTGTTCTACCTACAAACTCAATTTGAAGGAATGATTCAATTTTTGGCCCAGGTAGTAGTGTTGGATAAAGGTATTTCATTTCACCGAATATGTACGCTTGTTTTTTTCAATGTGAGTCAACTCACTCAAATTGCTCAGTTGTTAAGTTGCTAATTCAGTTGTTCAGTCAGTAGTCACTGAACATCTCACAGAGATTCTTGAACATCCTTATTTATATAAAGCAGTAGGTGTTTTATATATTTGACCATCAACAATACGGCTAAACACATTCTTGTAACATTCGACAATCCTAGTAATTGTGTGATCTAATAAAAGTTGCAAGGGAACCTCAGCATAAAATTCAGTTACTCTGATTATATCAGGGTAGCACCGCTTTTTGGCAGATCGCAGAACGCCGTAAGTTGGATAATTGTTGGCTTTTCACAATAGCTTCTTCGTGTAGCCTCCGTCAATGTACAGAGCTAAAGCTTCTTCTAATGTGTACTGAATACTGAATAGGAAGTTGTGGGCCGGACTTAACGAATTTCTTTATTTTGGTTGATGAACTCGAATCTGTTTCTAGCATTGTCATAACTAGCACTTCGTTTTCCAGCTTTATACAAGCTCGATCCGATTAGCTCCGCAACTTTTATTGCCTTATGTTTCATGTGGAATTCTGCGAAGTCTTTTTTGGTCGTCCAGTTGGAATATTTATCTCAGAAAAAACGAGCATTCCATCCAACCAATACTTGTTTTTTGTCTCAAACCTAGTACAACTCCGATAACACTGCCTTCATTTTTCAACTAATTTGCTGTTAAAATTCCTTAATAGTTTGTCAATTTCTTGCAGCTTTTCATCAGTACATTTTGATTTATCAATGACGTTTTCAACTGCCGAAAATTTTTGTGCAGGGACGTTTTCAGCGAGCCATACCAAAAAAAGAGTGCGTTTGCAAACCGACAAGGTGCCTGAAAAGTATTCTGTTGTTAGGAGATGCAGGTTGCTGCAGCCAAATATAAGCATTTCACAAAGAAAACGAATCATATAAACTAAAACAAAAAGAATTAGACCGAATACTGCCGGATTAAAAAACTTGCACTCCACGAAAGTCTTAAAACAGTTGTTGAAAAGAGATAAATTCGACTGCAAGATGCTACCACGACTTACCATTACAACAGACACGCACATGTCACGGAACAATTTTTCTCGTAAATACATACCTTTAACTTAATTAAAACCAAATATAACAGCTGGAAAAATTAACTTTGGTAATTTGCAAGCCAAATCTGTGCGCAATAGAAAAACGGGAAAATAGTTTGCTGCAGCTGCTGCAATATATATTAAGTTTGATAGCTCACAGCTGAGCGAATAAAAACCACAAAAATAAATGAAAACGATAGTCTTAATAGTCTGTTGGTAATCGATTAATAGTCCAAAATTTTCTGGAAAAATTAATGTTTTTTGAAAATATCAATAATATTGTATTTTTAACAACAAAACATGAATACTGAAATGATTCTTTTTTAATATCGAAAGAAATATCGATACAGATATTTTTTAAATATTTGTCGTTAGCAATCTTAAAGTTACGATAAGATGTCTTTGGCGACATTTTTAGGCCCAATTACCAAGAATTTTTGAATTTCCCAACACTAGATTTATCTACTATTTTAATTGGTCTTATTGTTTTCTCAAAGTATCGCTACATTCGAAGTTAATTTACCAATTTATGAAATTTTCAGTACTTGTTTGGAGTGTATTACCAAGCCTGTAATTTCCCCATCATATCATACCTCATTATCTGTTCTTTATGGTTCCCAAAAAAAAACTTGTTGAAATGTTTACGCTCAGCTTCGTCCATTGTACTTGGTTTGAAAAGATAAACGGGCGCTCAAGCAAGACGGCGCCGGTGGTTGCTAAGGCCTAGAATCAATTAAGTTTTTGCTTTCTTTGTTGTTGTTGCTACATCTTCGTGTGTCTGAGTATGTTTTTCTGCCAGTCTTTTTTAGCAAACTGTATGCTGACGACTTTCAATTAATATATTTATGCATTTGTTTAATGGACACTTTTTGCCCGCGTATTTCCGCTCTCGCGAGTTCCAGTTGAGTGCGCTAATAGTTGCCAAATAGAACACACCCTCATGCCCGGACCCGGACACTAAGTTGGGTCAACAAAAAATATGTACAGAAACTGGAAAAACAAAGACAATCAAATTTTGGGGGAAAAATAAATATTTTTGAGAGTGGCTATTTATACAGCAAAATTTGATGTTGACCGCAATTTGAATGTGGAATACATAAATTTGGAAATTGTACGGCCTTGCATCAGTAATGAAATATTGTTGTAATTTATGAAGCAATTTGCTAACTAGCAAAGGAATTCGTACTCCCTCCTGACATTTCCCAAATCTTTCACAATAAATAATATCCAGTTGCATCAATTTCGTTTCCCCCCCCCCTTTTCCGACTAGAACACACACATAGCTCGTCACCTCTTACCATTTTGTCCACCGTTCAAAGCTTTCACAAGACCAAATCACTTAAGCTCATTAGTTAATATCCAATTTATTTGAGAAGAAAAACGAGAAAAACTCAAAGCCCAAAAGAAACATTAATCAAAAATCAAGACACCAAAAAATTTCACTCACTTGTTAAACATTTTCGTAACACAAAACACACGAAAAAGAGGCGACAAATTAAAACAAAGTCTGCCTAACGATTGCAACACAACTGTGTAAAGGGGGAGGAGGATGTGAAAATTCTTGTTGACACATTACGAAACGTTGGAAAATCGCAGCCAGTTTGAAAGAGCAAAATGTTGCCAAAGCCTTTAAAATGCCTCAATACAAAATCAATAAGCAAAACCTGCAAGAAGAGACAATGGCAGGAAGCACAGTGGAGAGGGAAGACGATGTGCAGACAGATGTCGAGGTTGAGAGGTTGAGGTTGGAGGCTGAAGTAGGCTGGAGACTTCTAAGCGTTGATTGCGTAAATGCTCACGTGACGCATGAGGACACATATGGAAAGGAGAGTGGAACAGCAGAGTGACATGCGACTTAAAGGTGTTGGAGATGTGTGCGTGAGGAGCCATGGCGAACCCTGAATCTAAAAAAGCTACCGGAGGAGAGCATATATAATTAATGATGTCCAAGTTAAAGCCTTTTTTCAGACTTATTTTTGTATGGGAGCTATACCATATAGTTGTCCGACTTTCATCAAACTTAGTAGAATTAAGAAAAACATAGAAAACCAATAAATATGAAGATTGGAGACGTTTCCATTGAAAACAAAAAAGTTTTTCTCACTAAAACTCGTTTTTCGGTCGGTTCCGACATATTATCAGCGTGCTGTAAAAAGAAGACTCTGTGCAAAATTTCAGCTCGTAAGCTTTAAAGCTGAGAGACCAGTTTGCGTAGAAACAGACAGACGGACAGACAGACGGACAGACAGACAGACGGACAGACAGACAGACAGACAGACAGACAGACAGACGGACAGGGCCAAATCAACTCAGCTCGTCACCCTGATCAAGAATATATATAGTTCATGGGGTCAGAAACGAATATTTCCATGCGTTGCAAACTTCTGGAAAAAATTATAATAACCATTGCAAGGGTATAACAAGTAAGAAAGTCGGTCAAGCCGGACTATAATATACTCTGTAGCATAGCTGTTAAACTGCGATTACAATTAGTTATCATTAAGATTATTATTAGAATTAATTGAAGTGATTATATTATCCGCCTGTTGTTTTCGCTCTGTAAAAAACACGTTTGTTAAACGTCAATCGACCAAGTCGAATCTTTTTGAATTTTCATCACTGATAAATCGCAGTTTTCAGTCCGGTTCTCAAACCGATGTTGTCCTTACTGATTTTAGTAAGGCCTTCGATTCGGTTTATCATGCTCCTCTTATTTGTGAACGTAACTTCAGGTTTGTACTTTTTGTCCCTCCAGCCATATCGCACTCTACCGTAATTGCCTTCCATACTCGGAGTGGTACATGAACTACAGAAATGGTGTTTAAATAATCTTCTTTTCTTAAATTATTCTAAATGCCAAATGATGACTTTTTATTGTAGCTGTCCCCATATTGTCTCCTATTCTACAGGGAATCACGTCTTTTTACTCAGAAATTGTGTTTTAACACTCACATCGCCGCCGCATTAAAGCCAAAAGAGTTTTGGCATTTATAACCCCAATTTTTTTCCATGTTGTGCAAAAGTAAGTAACAGGCAGAAAGAAGCATATCCGGACCCTATAAAGTATATATATTCTCGATCAGTATCACAGAAACAAACGCAGCACAAGCGGTCTCTCACTGAGCGGAACACTTTTTCTCGCACCTCATGTGTTTTCTGTTACGTGTTTTCGGTTGATCAAAAAAAAAAAAGAGTCGGTCATCCGATAACCTTCGACAGCAACTGTTTTGAGCAAGTGCTCACTAAACAACTGACTGCAAATGAGCAGAACACAATAAGTGTCTGCGAAAAGTTTTTTAGGCTGTTTGTATGTGTGACTCTCGTTATACAAACCCTCTAGTACTGCCGACCAACGTGACACGTTCGTGCGATTAATGGTGGATAGCAAGGGTGCAAACGTTAAGGCTCTAACGCTAGGTACGAAATGCCATGCAGGAACCGACAAGGACGCTCGATACGAAATGCCATGCAGAAAAGCGACATAAGCCTCAATCGTTGTCGTTACGCCGCATCACCGTACAAAGAGCAACGCTGGGTTGACGCAAATACTGTGACTGACCCCATCCGTACTAGAGGGAAGACACACACGAGCGCAACACACAGCCACAATTACTTTCGCAAAAGACAGTTTGGAAGTTTGCTCTCAGCAACAGTGTCAGTGAAAGACAGGAGAGAAACAGGAACGAAAAAAGATCTTTGCTCTGAGCGCAACAGAATTGACAAAGCAGAACTAAAACTGTCTTTCGATCCCTGTTTTCGTTGTGTCCGTAACCAAATTGTTTTTTGCCGACACGCTGAAAGTGTTTTTTGCGAGCTCTGGTATCAACAGCCAAGTCTATTAAGCCATGTCCGTCTGCCCGTCCGTCTGTCTGTCTGTCTGTCAGTCCGTAGAATGCTCAGATCTCAGTGATGGTAAGAGATAGAGGTTTGACATGTATGGGACAAAAAACTTGTTATAATTGCAGGTCGATCAAGTTTATTTTCATACCATTTTTCCCCCTAAGTAGTTTAGTTGCACAAGCACTTCTTCTTTATAATCAACAGATTCTAATCAGAACTAAATTTGTTGATACCCAAGTGGCGTTTAAGTTACCTTGGCAGTGTTGCCTTGATTATGCATGCCTGCAATTTTTGAGGTTTTATTTTGTTTATTTTCATGAATATATTTCGGAAAAACCAAAACCGAAACAAGTGTTTTCCACCGCGTTACGCTTCGTTTGGAAAACTGCAGCAGAGCAACATTTTGCCGGTAGTCCTACTTTTAAATATAGAATTTGAACTAATTTTTGCTTGTTTGTATTTGTTGTTTTTGTTTGCCACGAAGTAGCCGCCGCGCTTTAGCCGGGCAAAAGCGCAAAAATAGAGGAGTTTTTTGGGGATTGGGAGTGGAATGGGTTGTGTGTGTGGATGGATATTGCCCTGCTGATGTCGTTTATAAATAAGCCATGTGATTCATGTGTTGGAAAGTATTGTGGGACAAGATTTGGCTTTTATTATTATAATCAAAAGGAGGAACAAATGGGCGTCTAAATGGCTAGCTTGAGGTTGGTAAATTTGGTTTGAAGTAGGGGCGACCAAGTGAAAGGGAGTTGAGGTAGGGTTAGGTACATAACTAAATGAGAAGCCATAAAGATAAGATGGTTAAAATTGTAAAAAAAAATTGCGAATTTCTGATTAACTTTTGTATAATTAAAGGTGATGCATTGGGGTGTCCCAATTGACGAAATGATTTCTTTATTTTAAGCTTTAGCGTCTCTAAATGTGACCTGGTCCTATGGTGGCCTTTTCCATTTAACAAGTTTGACCTTTTTTAGTACAATCTTACTCTGAAATCTTAATTGTACGGTCAGTCAGTACAAGCAATAATAGTCTCTGACAGTCAGTATGACTTAACGACTTTATAATTTATGATATTCTTTCTACACAGTTTATTAAATGCTAGAATTTTTAATATTTCGGTATTTCATACTTCAACTCTTCATACTTCAACTTTTCTCCCCATCATAAATGGCTGATTAATCAACCAACCTGTTCGCCCGCTTCTTTGCCACACTTTTTCTCTTCTCATTCCCAACTATTAAGTCATTTATGGACATTTTACAATAGACAACAATTATGTCGATCAGAGTTGTCAACAGCATTGAGGTTAGGAAACCATTGCAAAAAAACTGACTGCATTTCTTAATGAGGCACGCCACGATGTTCAGTCATACATAAGAAAGACACAACACAACATTTGCAGACTTCACAAAGTGCCGGCCGAAACGAAGCTTCATACAAATGTGTAAATTGAAATAGCTGAGGAGGAGATAAGAAATGTAAAATTGTTTTTAAAGAAGAAGCAGCAGTTTTTATGTTTGTTTTCATTAGCGGCTTTATTCTAATTTCCCTTGATGTGTGTGGAAAGAACTTGAACTGAAATACTTAGAAAAAGCAATTGAAACTCAAGTCTGTTAAAATGTAATGCGAAGTTGTAGAGGTGTAGATGGGCAGCGAACCGTGTCATTTTTCGTGGTCCATTGTTTATTTTAACAAGCATTTCAAAATTCATTGGAGATTATTTGCAAGAATTTAAGAGCAAACTCCGACAAGTCGCTGATACATATATTTTCCTGCCAACAGTACAAATTTAGAGACCATTATAGACTAAAGTAGGGACGGGACGAAAACGAAATCTTACAATAAGCACTAGTAGGTATATCAATATATCAGAAATCTTACAATAAGCCCTACTAGGTATATCAATATATCAGAAATCTACCATAACTTCATAAGCCAAATGATATAGCCTCATGGGAATTGTATGCGTATACGAGTAGTTTGTATTACCCATTGCAAGGTATACTATTCTATTACCATTTCAATCCTATTTATGTTGTTTTCAAATCAGGGATGCAAACCACTCGAAAATAAGTACTGGTTCGGTTCAGTGGTTCACACAGTTTTTTGAACCGGCCGTTTGGTTCATTACATGGTTATTGGAACCAACTGGACCTCGGGTTCGGTGGTTGATAAAGGAATATAATGAAATACAGTCGAACTTTTATATAGCGAATCTCAAGATAACAAAAAAAGCTTCATTATGTAGAAAATTCGTAATATAGAATTGTTTCAATATTGAACGAAATTGCAGTGTTCTGGAAATTATTTCGCTATAAAGAAAACTTCGATATACAGATAAAAAATAGGGTTATACGGTAATAGAGAAGTTCGACTGTACTATGATATCTGTCGTAATGTGACTTTTCGCATACTATGAAAATTGAATTCCTATAAACCATTTGAGTATCTTTATGATCCTTGTAAGACTGTCCAAAACTTATGAAGTTGGATTTGTGGGATTCTTCTAAAAGTTCTAGGAATGCACTTCGAAAACGGAGAATGTCAGCTAGAAATGAAGACACACCGTGCATCCATATGAGAAAAGACTCTCTTGGTTAAGATTAGATTTATGTTAAGAAGTACTACAGAAAATGGAGAATATTGTCCAGTAGAGGAGACAAATCAATTATCAACTTTCAAGAAAAGAATGCAAACTGGTGACAGGTATATTAAGAGATCGCGGGCCATTGTGGTAGACTTACAGTAGTACATGTTGTCTAATTTGTGTAAAGACATCCTTAAAGGCTATATCTCTCCTAAGGACCAATTTGGTCTATCGGTGGCCCCTTTAGTAGCCCCTTTAGTGCATTTCTAAAGAGAAGCCGGTTGGGTCTGCGGTTCGGTTTGCGATTCGTTTCACCAGCTGGAAAAGGCGGTTCGGTTCAGAACCGGTTTGCATTCCTGGTTTTTTTTTAATTAAAATTAATTAAACCAAACTAAACTCAATTTATTCTTGTATGAATGCTTTTAGATTTGGTTCTGAAAATCTCCGATATGTATAAAACTGTATAAACTTACTCAGGGGCGCGAACTCAGGGGCCTTCAGACTGAACACGATTGGAATGACGTCTCAACTAGTTGCGTCATCGCATACGCAGTTTGCTATACGGATAAAAACCACTAAAATTGAATTGAATCTACCATCGGTCTAAAAGTATTCACCAATATAATTCTGCCATATCACCATAAATAACACCGCGTAACTTTCGCTGGGGCGGTCCTGATTCGGCTTAAGTGCTCTTATTTTTTATCAATGGGTTTGTAACAAATATGGGCCGCCAAAATATAAAGATAAGTTTGATAAATAAAATTAAAGTTTAAAAATATATAATTTCTAGATTTCATCTGTCTTAATTGAGTTAAGTTTTCGGAGCACAAATGTCAAAACAGATCTGACAAATGTCAAAACAGATCTGACTTTGGCGGCTATTTGTAATAATAAGAGCATCTTCCAATAGGGTGACTTCTTTTGGCCCCGGTGACTTCTTTTGGCCCACCTTGTACTATATTATATGTAAAGTTCTGGCGCATGTTTTCGTTGTGTCCGTAACCAAACTGTTTCTTGCCGACACGTTGAAAATGTTGAGAGTTTTTTGCGAGTTCTGATTTTGAGAGTTAATCGGCCTTGACATAAGGCCATTACAACCTAAAAGTATGATCAAAAATATTTTAAAATATTTTGAAATGTACTTAATATATCCCAAAACAGTCGTTGGTATTAGAAAAAACGTACTCGATCCAAGTATTTTGTACTTGAATCAAGTATTTTCGTACTTACCGTACTATCGACACCGTTTGTATACTTAATTAAAGTACAAAATTATAGGTTTTTTTTCTGAGTGAACACTCAAAAAAGAAAAATGACTGGCAGAGCTACAGATCGATCGGGATTGAATTTTTACCGTTCAGTATTTAAAAATTTAAATATGTTTTGTTCCCGTAAGTAGTTAACTAAGTACGAAACATTTAACAATTTAAAAAGACCCTTTATGTTATTGAAATGAGAACAAACGTTCTTGAATCAAGAACTTTTCGTACTTACAGTAAGCCGAAATATATTTATTAAATTTCAAGTACAAAATATTTTGGATTGAGCATAAAATAGACTTACATTGCAAGCCCCTAAAAGTGTGCAACCAAAAATGGGACTTTTATACTCTGTACCAGAGGTACACAGAGTATATTAAGTTTGTGCAAAAGTATGTAACAGGCAGAAGGAAGCATCTTCTTTCCATGTCCGTCCGTCTGTCTGTCTGTCCTTCTGTCCGTATGAACAAACAGATCTCAGAGATGGTAAGAAATAGACCGACTTTCTTTCTTGTTTTTAAATGAATCTGTTCCTGAAATTCCCAACTGGCTCTAACGCCTTTGTTATGGAGTGATGGATGGATGGATAGAGAGATAGATGAACAGATAGATCGATATTACCATCTTCGTCTTTGGATCTTTCCCGACTTCTTTGATTTAAGGTCTCTGTAATATTAAGAACGAATTGGGACTAGCTAAAATATTTTATGAACAAAAAGATTTAATACAGCCTAAAACAGTCTTAAATTTTAGTATTTTAGGATTGAAGAAATCGTACTTGTAGTAAGAATTTTGTACTTGAATCAAGTTACTTTTGGTTTTTTACGTTCGATTCAATTTTACTCTGACGGATCGTGCGGAGTGTACATACCTGTTTGTCGCCTTCCACAGACTATGAAAAAGGGTTGCCCCCCACAGTCGGTGTCTCTCTCTACTTCCCTTTCAATGTTGTTTTGTTATTTCCATTATGCGAGATACTTCATTGTGGTTTACTTTGACGTAAAATTCTGCCAATTCCGTTCATTTATAACTCATGCGTTAAACAAAAGTGTACACTGTACAATGTACATACACCGCCCCTCCATCCCACCACCTCTTTTTGCAACCACAAGAGTTGAAGCAGTCTGTCGGGTGGTTATAAGTGCTGATGGTGTTGTCATCTGAAAGCACTTAGACAATACTCGTACAAGCTTTTGTGAAATAGACTAAGGCAAATTGAATATGGGGATTTGTTGATGCAGGAAAGCTGGAAAATTTGAAATTTCTCACACTTGTTTAGACTAATTAGTCGCTGGTATTTAATTAAAACAAAAGGTCACCTAGTTGTTGCCAGAACAAAAGAATTGATTAATGTGAATTTCCACAATGCAGAAGGGGAAACATCGCATAATAAACTCATTCACATTGGCGAAAGGAAGTGAACAATTTAATTATTCTGCACTGCTTTGAGGTTAAGGGGACAAGCACAATCCACAGATTGAAGCCAAGTGAAAGTAGGCAAAATTATAAAAAAATAACTTCAAAGCCACTTGAAAAGTCAATTGCAATATTTGCTGCTGCTGTTGCTGCTGCTGTGGCCAAATTTCAATTAAATGCCCGGGAGGGAGCTCATCCATCAAATGTTTGGTTTGTACAAACAATCCTCATCTTCATAATGGGGAAATGGAAGCAGAGCAGAACTGAGACAGACAAACCAAACAACTTCAACTGCAATTAAGTTTAATGGAGGCTCATTAAGAGTACGAATTGTTGGGGGAGCAGAATTTTGCACACAATTGCATAATATGCAAAAGAGACTCTACTGAAATTATTGAGGAAGCTGCAAGTCTCCAAGCGGAACTCGACTAATTGCTGGACATTTCTGCGCTGCAAAGGGCAAAAGTTCACAAAAATGCCATTAAAAGATAGTGTTTTTTTTCTTTCATTTTTTTTCTTCTTGTTCAACGTGTCCTTGCAGCACGACATGACAACAATTAAAATGCTGATGCCTGTGGCATCAATAAAAAGCGAACAATTGTCGGGTTATAACAAGAAAAAAGAACGACATTTATGATGCAACAGGAAGACTCGGGTGGGATGTGATATTGTTTGTAGTTGAAGGTGAGAAGGTTGTTTTATCGATTAATAGACCACCCATGGCGATTGGGATACATGACACCAAGCATAAGAATTGTGTGCTCATTTGCTGAGTGACTGCTGACTGATTGGCAATTTACTCACAGCCTAAACGGTAGCTTTAGTCATCATAGATCTTTCAATCGTTTCTCCCAAAGTTGTCTATATTTTCTAAAAACTAAAATATATTCATACATAGATATCAGTAGAATAAAGTAAACTTTGTACACCATAACAAAAACATACTTATACTATTTGTGAAATAATGCTGGCTTTAATGATACTATTGGGTGGCGGTAGATATACCCAGACGCAGCAACGTTTACAGGTGGTGTCGTCGACCACCCTAGTGACAAGGTAAGCCAGTACAGCAGTACAGTGGAATGTAGAATGCGTGAGTTGTGTGTGTTGTTTCGTCTACTGCATTTTTCATTAATTTTCTCGACATTTGCATTTCATTAATAATGCATTTTAATTACGTGCAATCGCAAACTCTGCTCCCGCTCATCCCTGTGGCGTCTTGCACTTTGTCTGTGATGATATAATAAATATTTATAACGTCACGGATTTAAGGTAAAGCACGGACATGGGTAAGCCATTTAAAACTGCAATCAGACTTAGTGATGTGAGCGTGAGTTGAAATATTAAGAAAATATTCATAAGCAACTTCTAATTAAAACGATTAAAGCGACAAGCATAGATATATAAATAAAAGCCCTTCTAGTGACCATACGACCCATGGGCGCAGGGAAAAAGATAAGACATTGAGCTCTTAACAAGTCTTATGGGTGCCATTGTAGGTGTCATCTTTCAGGTAGTCCAGGGCGTGATAGACCCAGTCTACTGCTTCCTCGTATTTCCTGTAGGTGATGCCTAGTCTGATAACAAAATTCGATAGTCGTGATAGTTTCTCTCTCGACATCAGGCTTAGTTTCCTGTCTCTGATATAGTACGTGTCTAGTATTTTCTCTGTCATTTTGAAAAGTAAGGAGGAGTACAGAGTATAAAAATGACCCAATGATGCCACGAGCCATAATCCGCACCAAACATTGCATTTTTCGGGATGCAATGCTTCTGGCTGCTCCTCACACCGAATACGGCAATTTTATTCAACCAGAAGTGAGCATCGTCGCAGAACACAATTTTCTGATAAAAAAAGTGCATCTTCATTCAAATTTGCCAGCGCCCATTCATTCTTAAACCAGCTGTATTTTAAAAGGTTTTATACCCAAAAACCTTTCACAAGATTTTCCACGTAGCGGAGTAACAGAGGCCCAATTGCTGCTAACGGCGCCCAATCGATAATTCACGGTCATTAACAACACTGGCGGATACGGCTGTGATATTTTCCTTTGTCCGCACTCTACGTGTGCGTGTTGGTGGTTTAATGTCTGAAAATGTAAATTTGGTGCGAAATTTAATCACACGATTCCGAATAGCCGCCTCAGAAAGTGCTCGGCTAAGAACCGAGCATGAATTTTGATAATAAAATTGAATAACCTACAAGCGTTGTTCGTTTGTAATTCGATTCATGGTTTAATTATAGACCAACCTGAACATGATTGACCGAAAACAGCTGAGCTGCCAAAAACAGTGTTGCCAAAAAGTAAGTGGCTTAAAAATCACCCTTTATATGAAAATTTGTATGTAACAAAGTAGGCCTATCATAACTCAAAAATCAAGAGCTATTTTCTGTTGCGTAAATAATTTAGTTATTCATTTTGCCTTGTGCAGTGCAGTCGTCTAGTCAATTGATTTACATTTCCGCTTTCGGATCTTTTTTTTTATACAGTTTCTTATATTTTATAGTTTTTAATGGGACCGTCTCCAGGTCCATCGCCTAGGAATACGCACTTGAAGGTTGGCATGTTTAGAGATTTCTCAGTTTTTCATTTTGCCTTGTGCAGTGCAGTCGTCTAGTCTATTGATTTAAATTTCCGCTTTCGGATCTTTTTTTAATGCTGTTTTTTTTATATATTTTATAGTTCTTTCCTCTCATCCGTTGGTGTGTTTTGAGGTCCGTCCCCTACAAATACACATTTGATGGTTGGAATATCAGATTTCTCAGCCATTGGAAATTGTAGTTTTATTTTCTTTTTAATTTTTCTGAAATGTTATTTCAAGCATACGATTCGTATAGTCTGATTTATTTTCAACGACCGAAATGATAATTTCACTATCCAATTGTAAGTCTAAATTTAAGTCCAGACTATCAAACTGGTTTTACATTTTGCCTTGTGCAATACAGTCGTCTGATGACTAATGGACCAGAAGGATCCTCGCTATCGGTGGACTCGAACGAGTAGTAAGTCGTTAGATCCAAGTCGGGAATGTTCACTGGTGTATTCGCACCACTTTGCTCACGCTCACCCTCAAACGCATTTGAATAGCCATAGTTCGCATGATCCTAGTAAGGGTTATTCTCTCCTGTCGGAATGTTCACGGGTGTATTCGCATCTCTTTGTTCACGCTCACCTTCAAACGCATTTGAATAGTCATAGTTTACATGATAACGTGGACTAGTAGAATCCTCAAGCGCATCTGAATTGCCAGAAGAACCCTCAAAAGCATTTGAATTGCCACAGTTCACATGAGCACCTGGACTAGAAGAATCCTCGCTTCGTCAGTACACTTCCACTTTAAGCACATTCTGAGACGAATGTCTCAGTAGCAATCTTAGCAAATTTCGCGATTTTTGGATCATTTTCCGCCCATGGTACTATTTTTTAAAATTCGCGGTATTTGGACAATTTCCCGCTCATTTCTTCAACTCGGAACCTTCCCGGGTAAGCGTCCAACGATGTCCAAAAGTTTCATCGCAATCGGAAATTTGACAAACTTCGCGGTTTTTGGACCATATTCCGCTCATTTTTTCAACTTAGAAACCTTTTTTAGGGCAAGCGAATAGCCATTCCCGAAAATTTCATTACAATGGGATGGATTTCATAATTTTGCTAATTTCGCGGTTTTTGAACCATTACTCGGCCATTTTTCCAACTTACAAACCTTTCCGGGCAAGCGGTCTACCATTTCCCAAAGTTTGATCGCAATCGGATGAACGGTTTAGGCAGGCAGACAAACATTCATTTTTATATATATAGATAATGAAATTTGATATATTGGAAAACATCGAAAATCCTGAAATCAAACTTACGACCTTGTTTTGAATAAGAATGGAATGGCACTTGACTAAAATGGTACATAAAATTTACTGCTCTCGCTTGCTAATTTATGTATAAATAGTGATCTTATATATGGATTGATGTAAGAAAATTTCGAAATACTTAATATAAATTAGAATTTTCTATAAGAAAACTTTCAATTTTTAAGCCTATGCCAGACTTAATCTTATAATAATAAGATTAAGGTTATTCGGCAATTTTCTATTTAAAAATTTGTCTATCGTGTTTTTTTAAGACATCTTTTTGGTACAAGTTTCTACTTAAATCATCAAGTCTTGATTGAATAAAAAGTACGTTTTTAAGAATTTATTTTTCTACCGAAAGATCCCTGAAATAGCTACACAGACGACCTGCACACAAGATTAAATGCAAACATTTTAGTCCGGCTCGAGGGACCAATAAAGTAATTGTCTGGTTTCCAGACTCTTATCTTGAAAATATGGAGTTTCCACGAATTGTAGTATGAAACACTTGTATTCACTTAAATTTAAATATTAATATTAGTAATTAAGGCTAGACTAACATATGTTTAGACCTAAAAGTTCTGGGTAAGGACTGAATACTAGAGACGGTTCATCCTTCTCTTCCCAAATGCATTCCCTCCAACCTTCAACCATCTCATCTTTAGGAAGAAACCCCCTCTTAACTTTGTACTGGTCCTTCGAGCCGGATCGTGATTTTTTGTTTTTTGAAATCTTAAAAAAAGTAAGCTTCATAAAATATTAATTATAATTATGGTAATTTTGTCCTTTTTGCATTTGAGGTTCACACAATTAAGAAAGGCTTAGCTCGATTCGTTTAATTGTTGTCTGCTCACGATGTCATCTCCAACTTGCTTATCAAAATTTTGTCTCTCTCTCTTCCCATCCATTACACTCTTTTCGATTCTTTTGCTCAATTTCCGCACAATGTTGGACGCTTGAGTGCACTTTTTCAGCGTGTCGACGGGTTCGTTTTTCGTTTTGCATAATTAAATCTATTTGCCGGTCAAACATGCCCCCCTCCCTTACACCACTTGAAATTAGGTTTAACTAATGATTAAACTACTTATTACTAATATTTGGATGCACTCAGCTGTTACGTGTATTGATGAACTTGTTTTGAATTTGCGGAAGTTGTTGAGGGAAATTTCTATGCGATTTGTTGTTGTTGATTGCCACAAGATAAGGCGGCTTAGTTAAGGCGGTGCCTTAAAAGGCCAAATGGTGACACAGAAAAAGAAACCTTGACAGTGAAAATTGTTGTAAGAGAGAAGAAAGGGGTTTTTGGTCATAGAAACTTAACAAAAATTCATGTTGTACAATGTATGAAGAAAGTTTGATTAAATTAAAGATATTATTTACAATTGTATTTCTCTTTTAGTTCAGCGCCTTAGCATTTCTTAATACTTAAACTCTTAAACTCTTTCAACAGCTCCTGCCTGATCTAATTGGATGAGAATTTCCGCTAGCTGCTACCGCTTTGACAATATTTTTGTTGTACCATTCCATTTGGCTGCTCACGCATTAATAACCCAGTAATTGCATTTAATTATGTTGCAGTTTTTTGAAAAATGTCTTTGCCAGTTTGTGGACAAGCAACTTTTTTGTCTTTTGCTTTTGGCTTGTTGCGCAAAAGATGACTGCCAGCAGCGGAAACCCAAGTTGGCAATGTTTAATTCCTTTTTTCATCTTCTGCTTTTTGTGCTGATTTCCTGCTAAAAAAAATTCCTGCTCAATTAGCGCGCATTGAGCGGAAGTCGCATGTAAAAACGGCAAATGCAAATGCAAAAAAAAAACCCAAATGAAAAGGAAATTTCACCCACTTAACGAACTTAAAAGACGGTGCATAAATTTTCGTCATTTTTTTGTTTTCAATTGATTTTCCAATTTTCACCTGCTTTTCTTGTTGTTGAATTGTGATTGTTCAGCCACGCTTGAAGTATGTTGGCCATAAATTTCACAGCTTTGCGCATTTTTGATTGCCGCCCCATAAAATTAAAGTAAAGTTTTTACATTGCGAAATATAGTCAGTGCCAGGTTGTATAATTGTGGAAATGGTAGTTCTTCTGAGAGCAGGGGTCGGCAATGGGAGCAGAGATAGTGTTTGGATATGTAAGTCAACTGAGAAAACAGCTTTAAAGCTCTCAGCGTTGGCAGCGGCCCAGTAATTCAAATCCAAGAAAAAGCTTTTGAAAGCTCTGGCACTTTTTGAAATATGTTTTTGTAATTTGTAAATCATTAAAAATGAGAAGCACGCTGCGTGGCTTGTTCATCCTTATGGGATGAAAAATTTCAACTATGCCAAGGCGTCTAACAGGGATGACTCAGCCCTCTGCTCTTCGCATTTTCTTACACCGCAACAAAATTTCTCGTAGGTGTCAACCTTTCTGCATATATCTTAAAAGTATTAATGTATGAGGAGGATATATCCTTACTTGCGGAAAGTCCCGCAAATGGAATCTAAAAATCAACTGCGAAAAAGTACTTATAGTAAGAAAAAATTGAGGAAGTCTAGCGCACTGAAATGTGAAACTTAGATGGTACACTATTCGAGGTTGTTAAATGATATAAAGTGTGATTTTTTAAGAGCTATAGGAAAGTTAAAAAAAAAAAAACACATAAAATTCAGAAAAATTCATGAAATCTTTATTTGAATCGATAGTACGGTTCATATAATTTAATATTTGAAGATTATTTCATGCAAATGTTGACCGTGACTGCGTCTCAAATGGTCCCTCCGCTTAGTCCAATTTTGGAATACTTGTTCCAACATTTCGGCCGATATCTCACGAATAAATGCTTCAATGCTGTCTTCCAATGCGTCAATTGAAGCGGGCTTGTCTGTATAGACATGAGCTTTAACATAGCCCCACAAAAAATAGTCTAAAGGCGTTAAGTCGCACGATCTAGGCGGCCAATTGACCGGTCCCAAACGTGAAATAAAATGTTCACCGAACTCGCCTCTCAATAAGTCCATTGTTGCGCGTGCTGTGTGACATGTGGCACCGCCTTGTTGAAACCACATGTCATGCAAGTCAAGCTCTTGCATTTTGGGCAAAAAAAAGTTGGATATCATCTCACGGTAGCGCTCACCATTCACAGTTACGTTACGATTCGCATCATCTTTGAAGAAGTACGGTCCAATGATGCCACCAGCCCATAAACCGCACCAAATTGTGACTTTTTCTGGATGCATTGGTAGCTCTTGCAATGCTTCTGGCTGATATTCACTCCAAAATCGACAATTCTGCTTATTTACGTACCCATTGAGCCAAAAATGAGCTTCGTCGCTGAACACAATTTTTCGGTAAAAAGTGGATCTTCGGCCAACTTTCCAAGAGCCCATTCACCAAAAATTCTACGTTGCGGTAGGTCGTTCGGCTTCAATTCTTGCACCAGCTGTATTTTGAAAGGCTTCACACCTAAATCCTTCCGCAAAATTTTCCACGTTGTTGAGTAACAGAGGCCCAATTGCTGCGAACGGCGACGAATCGATAATTGATGGTCATCATTAACACTGGCCGATACAGCTGCGATATTTTCTTCAGTTCGCACTCTACGTAAGCGTGTTGGTGGTTTAATGTCCAACAATGTAAATTTGGTGCGAAATTTAGTCACAATAGCCCGAATAGCCGCTTCAGTGGGTCGATTAAACTGACCATCAAATGGAAGAAGCGCGCGATGAACTTTCTTAACAGAGCACGCATTTTGATAATAAAATTCAATAATTTGCAAGCGTTGTTCGTTTGTAAGACGATTCATGGTTAAATTATAGACCAAACTGAAGATGTTCGACAGTGAAACAAAACACGAAACGTGCGTGAGCTGTTTAAACCAGTGTTGCCAAAGAGATAATAGCTAAAAAATCACGCTTTACAAGTACCTGGGAGTCACCCTCCCGGGGAAAGACCCACACGAGCCTGCGTAAATTTGTTGTCTAATTGTAGCAACACTAACACTTGGGGATCAAAAAGAGTTTTAAAGAGTTTTAGAGATTACAAAGCTGCTCAGATGGGGACTAAAACCCAAGGCAGAGCTACTCCTCGAAGCTGAATTGTCTTTAGGCACGGGACATGTTGCGCGGTACATATTTTTCCATCTTGTTTTAATGCAATGCAGAAACTTACAGTTAATTGCAATTATATAGTTTGTTATGGATTCCTCTGCATTCTTTTAAACTTTTTGTTCCATAGAATGATTTTAGAGAAAAAAATTCAACGGAACGAAAAATATGAAAAATGGTGCTTACGCGGCTTTGCATTTGATAGTCCCAAAATGGTTTTTGATTGATTGACAAAAATTAGTTCCATTTGTTTCCCTCAGAAAATGTGATAAACATCGTGTTTTTAAGGTGGAAATGCCCATATCGCTTATTTACCGCTTGAATGATTAAAATGCGATACCTAATGTTATTTGTTTGTGTAAATCGCCAAACTATCAACAAATTCTCGCCCAAAATATCGCAAAAGTCTCTCTTTGACGAGAGAGATAAGAACAACGAAAATGTTGCAGGGTTAGTCTTTCCATAAAATGAGGAGTTGAAAATTTGATTAACTTAACAGGTATTCTATCGATTCTGTGTGATCTTCCATACTTAAGTTGTCTAATAACTGCTGACAGTTTTTGTGCGGTTATTACTTCTTTAATAGGTCTTTCAAGTAGTCCCCTAAATTTGCTGCGTTAACTTCTATTGCTGGTTTAACCCTGGACGGTCATCGTTCGTCGATTCGACTACGCTTGTGTCGACGAATGACCAAAACATCTTTCTATGAAAACCAAATGGAAGAAGAGACGTGAAAGCTTTGTTCATAATTATTTGAACAAAAAATTGTGGGATTTTTTAAAACGAACTTAAAAAAAAAACCTCGTCAATTCGACGAACGATGATCTCTACGTCATAAAAATAGGTTAAAGTTTTCTTACTTAAGTCTGTTAATAAATTTTACATTACACAGCTAATTTCGTCTCTCTTCTTTTCTTACAGTGGTCGCTCGTACAGCAAGGACAGCCAGAAGAGCTCGCACAGTGATTTGAGTTTATTGTGTAATGGCAGCGGCAGCGTCGCTTCAGCAACACAGGCAGCAGCGTCTGTTTCTGGCAGCGGTTCTCCGAAGCTATTGGCAAAAACTCAATTGCGTAAGTATACAAAATATTTTGAAATGGAGAATTTTATTTAAGACAAGCGAATTTCTTGCGAAAAACTCGATAAATTAATAAATTATATATAAGTAGCGAAAAATGGTCTTATCGGGGTCATACTGTTACCTTCCTTACACCTTACACCACCTCAAAAAATTCTCAAACAATCCCCAAAAGTATGCTGTACAAATTATTAATCTTAAATCTGATCCATTTCTTCATGCCGCTTAAAAGTATGCCACATCTACTGATTACTCATTTAAACTTGTTAAAGCAGTGCACACTGGTTCCTGTTGCATGGGGAGGGCCGCAAAAAATACTTCCAGTTGAGGTAGAGGATTGAAACATAACACAAAAATATAGATATTTTATTGATTTATAGATCAATAGATGATTTTAATCGTTCTCTTACTTTCGTCTTTGTCAAGCACGCTCTTGCATTTTTTCGGCGGCGTCAGTCGTTACTCGCAAAATACATGTGCTTTTTTAAAATATAGGTTAAGTTCCCTTTTTGTATATAGCAAGAGCCCGGGCAACTATCGGCACTTGAATTAAACATCTCATAATCTTGAAATGTTAATAAATAATATACAAAAAGATTTATTGAGTTGTGAGGTGGCGGTCGTAACGAAAACTCAAACGTAACACAGCAAAGACAAATACAGAACGTCCACAATAACGAACTTAACACAATACCGATTTACACAAAACACAGCAGGAATTACATATCCTTTTTGTTGTATAAATATAGTTAATACCTTTATTTATAATATCAATCCCTTCCATCGCACAATAACTTTGTTTTTAGTGCTATTTTTAATATTTTTATTGAGAGCTCTACTTGCAAGTTGCTCGCGCTGCAATACCAAAAAAATATCATGCTGTCTCTTTCGATGCTATTCTTGAAGAGGACCACTGTGCAGTGCGCAAGCAGTTGATGTTGCTGCAACACTAGAACTGCTTAACCACTTAAGAGATCCAAAATCCACTCTCTGGCCCAAAAACTTAGATCTTTAAACTTTTTTAACCGGCTTTTCAGCCAGCTGTTAAGAGACATCTCTCTCTCTCTCTGTGCGCTTGCACCCGAGAGAGATACAAATGTATCTCGCATTCCAATTTGGTCTCGACCAAACACAACTCACATTGTCTGCATTTGTTTTGTGTCTCTTTAGTCGGCGGCGAGTTTTCAATGTTGTCGTGCCGTGGCGCTCGTTTATCGTGCAATGTTTTTTATATTTCTACGTGTTGTTTTCTGTGATCTTGATTAGAGAGAGAGAGGAGGGAGAAAGATCATCGTGTGTCTGTGGAGGAAATCATTTTCCAAATTGGCCATGAAATTGATTAGATGATTAGAGGGCCAACAACAACAAAAATTATAAAGTGATAAAAATAAAAATAAAAATCAATCAACAAAAGTGTAAAAGTTCAAGTGTGTAATTAGTGTGATAAAAACAAACAGGTTTTCGTTTTGTATAGAATGCCGGTTTTAGGTTTTGAAATGTACTGAAACAAAAGTCAACTCATTCAACTACCTTTTCCTGTTTTGTTTTTGGCTTGCATTCAAAATTTGCCCTTGACGTCATTCGTGGTTTTTTTTCTGTGCCCTTTTAAAGATGAGGGAGCTTTTTTTGTAAGATTTAAGTCGACATTGAAATGAAAATTAAGTTTTTTAAGGGTCCGTCCTTTAAACAATGTTTAATTTGGTTGTTATTTTGTCTGGGAACCCCTGAAATCGCTATACAGTTAACAAAATTTATGAGCTAGACCTTGTTGCCTAGTGAAATTTTAAAGGTTTCCTCAGAAATTTTTAGCTTTAACTATTTTTAGTTTGATTTTTGACCCTAAACTGAAAGATACCTTATTTAAATCGTCTATGGAATCCTTTAAAAGTACACTACGCAACAATGTCTAGTTCTAGAAACCTTTAAAAGGTCTAGTTTATTAAAGTGGAGGTGCTGTTACTAAATAAATTTTGTGGCTAAATCGGAGTCTGCTTTAAGAAATGATCCATTTCGTCTGGCCATTTGAGCTTAAAGTCGCTTAAAATACCTATTTTTACTTTTTTTAGGAGCATTTTGAGGGGAATCTATACTAAGATTATCGTAAATTAAGTAGTCATACATAAATCTTAATGCAAACTAGGGATATTGTTCTATTCATTGATCTGAAATTCTTAATCTAGCGTACTGAATTACTAATCTTAAGCTCCGCTAGTCACTGATAAGCCCAAAATCGCCGTAATAGCTTAAACCCGTTCACGAATTTCTGTCCGGCTCGAAGGACCAAACAAGGAATTCTCACTTTTTAGGGCACGTAGCTTTATGAAAGAGAGTTTTCACGAATCCACTTGTTCTAATTTGTTACTGGGATGTAAACCACTCGAAAATAAGTGCTGGTTCCGTTCAGTAGTTCACACAGTTACTGAACCGCCAGTTTGGTTCATTACATGGTTTTTGGAGCGTATTGAACCGCGGTTTTGGTTCGGTTCAGTGGAATTCAGAGAATGTCGATTTAAAAAGAATACGTACCATGCATCTTACACTCCCTATTCATCGTATTATATGAGAAAAAACTCTCCTGGCTAAGATAGAATTAGGGTAAAGAAATACTACAGAAAATTTAAACAATTGTCCACTAGAGGACGACAAATCTCAAGAAAAGAACGCAGATTGATGACAGGTATACTAAAAGATCGGCGGGCAATTGCAGAGGACTTATAGAGGATTACATGGGGTGTAGAGGGTCGAACGAAATGTCGTATAAAAAATATCTTAGGGAAACGATTCAAATTCCCAAAATAATAAGTATCATTGGCTAAAGGAAAGCGATTCACGTCTTAAAACTCTTTTCTGTGTGGCTTTCGGTTCGTTTCAGCATTTCTGAAAGGAAGCCGGTTCGGCTTCGGGTTGGTTCACCAGAATAAGCGGCTCGGTCCGGTTTGGTTTAGAACCGGCTTGCATCCCTGCCTTATTACAATCTATTTCACAAGCTAGCTTACTTTGGAAGAGGACTTAATATGGTTCAAAATCGGTCCATTCCACTTATCTCCAATTCTTCATCAAAGCATAAAAGTTAGAGTATTACCTATAGAGCTCAAGTGGGTAACTTAAAGTGTTCAATCTGAAGTTAAGGGATCCACTTGAAACCTACACCAAAAATTAAAAAATTAAAAGGCAGCCCCAGCCACCTTCAAAAAAGCAACTTTTCGAAGAAGGATTTCACTGTTCCTTCGAGCCGGATAGTGATTTTTTTTTATCATTCTTTCTAAACTTTTTGTCGCCTTTGGAAAATTTAAGAAAACATAAAAAAAGAATACTTAAATTTCATAAAGTGACATTGTCAATTATGGTATTTGTTGTATACTTTCAGCATTTGCTTACATTTGTTGGTTTGCAAGTCAGTTTTGTATATTGACAAGTCATTTGGGAAATTTAAAAGTGAAAATTCCAATATAGCCTCATTATTTGCACTCAATGCTCTTTGCGTTTTCTTTAATTTATTTTATTACTACTTTATTGCGAAAGTTGTCTATTAATCCGCTTTGAACTCATGCTTTCAACAAATGCAAATTAAGCAAATGTTATGGGAAAACTGTTTTTTTTTCATGTTTAAAATCAATAAATTGAAGTAGCTATAGTTGATTAAAAGTTGAAGTTGTTCTATTACATTTGGAGAATTTACAAAAGAGAAAAAATAGAAACATTGGTTTTTTATTAACCAAAATTAAGTGACAATATTTGAGAACTCAAGTTCGTGGAACCGAATAGACTGTTTCTAAAACGGAACATTGAGGTTCTAAGGTTTTCTCTATTTCATTTTGCTCCATATTTTGAAACTCAAACGAAACTTGCAAAATACACAAGAAATCAGAAATGTTGTCTTGACTTGAGTAGCGAAAAATTATTTTTCTCACACTTTTCACAAGTAATTGAATGTCAAGCTTAAAGCCCAGTACAACGATGCTGAAAAGTCATACCCGAACCATGCTTGCACCACCTATAGCATGTCCAGACGACCGCAAGCTGTCAGGTTCGACTTGAGAACCGAGCTTACCCCTGCTCTGTAACACCTGGGAGAAGGACACCCCACACCAGCGACTTGCGCGGAAGCGAAAAAGCAGGCCCACACCATCATAGTTGCCAAAGCCATCTCCTCCTACCAGGACAATGTAGTCCTTGGTGGGCTGTGGAGGTTGCGGCTCAGGTGGTGTGTACATGGGTGGTCCAGAATTTTGGGGAAAGGAAAACAGTCTCATCCACCGGAGTAGCACTCCGAAAAGGATTCTCTGCCACAAATGGGGCCGTTGCGCCGGTAAGCAACGAAATGCATTCTAATGGCCAGATTCAATTTTATCAGCGAAACTTGTTCGTCCTCCGTGAAGTCCTCCACATGATTTTTGTATTGTTCGTTTGTCTTTGTTGCTTCCAGTTTTTAAATTATCGTAGGTACCTCTGACAATTATCAAACATTCTTCATAATTTCAATCACCCCCTGCGAGAACTTATCAGCTTTTTGGCACAAAACGAGTTGACAGGCCATGCTCATTCTCAGCATCTCCGTACTCGCTCTGAGAATGTGCTTTGAGAATTTTCTTTCTAAGTAATTAGATGGGATCACAGAAAATTCTCAGCGTCTCCGTACTGGGATTAAAAGGCTTTATTTCTCTCAAACAGTTTGAGGCGGAACATGTTGTGCTTGCTACCCTTAAAATCTTTGTTGATTTGTGTTGATTTTTTTGAATTATTTTTATAATCAACCATTGATCTTGAGCCAGCTAAAACCATCACTTTGATAACAAATAAATATGCTTGTTTTTGTGCACATATTTCGAGAATTTTTATATGGAGTTCGTATAAATTTAGAACTAAAAGGACATATTAATTTGGTATCTTTAAATGAACGCACCCTTAAACTTTTTTTAACGTTAGTTAAAGTCAACATTTCCATCATGGTAAAGTTCACGAACTCGCAACGTTAGGAAATTATTAAAAATTACTACCGTAATTCTGAGTGGGTGATCGCAAATTTAAGAGCTTTTACTCCGACCTTCTGTTCGTGAATAAATTCGAGTCCACATTTTCACTATTGCCAAAAAGTCATCGTACCGCTCGAACCGAAGAAAATATGGCAGCCGTAAATGCATCGATTGAAAATGAGCCAAATCACTTGATTCCATGTCGTTCTCAAGAATTGGGCATCGCTCCAACGACTCTCTGGCCAGAATTGTATGAACTTAACATCAACGATATGTGGTTTCAACAAGACGGTGCCACTAGCCACACAGCACGTTATATGAACTTGTTATCTCGAGAAATGGTCGCGTTTGGCGGCCTCATTCATGCGATCCAGGGAAACGAATCTAATAGCCTTGATCTCAATTTCACTTCGACAATAATTTTGTGATTTGAATCCGGTTTTTGCACTGAATGTAGTCTCTATGTCACAAAACTTTTGCGGAAGTGGATTTGAGAATGAGGCTGTATATTGTAAATGAGATTCACCACTTAAAAACCTAGGCATCATTACGAGGAAGTTTTTGAAAGATTCCCAGAAATGTAAGCCAAACCATAGTTATTTCACAAATAAAAGACAAATTCAACAAGGGCATACAAAAGTAGGGACTTTTTTTTTAAGTTTTTATTCATGTTCGGTATATTGCTGTCTGTTTTTATTAACAACTTTTAGAAATTTAACATTTAAATACAAAAATGTTCAATAAAAATTGTCATAAGATTTCAAATTTTTAAAATTAAAAGTGGGACGAATCATCATCTGAACGAAAGTCATCGAAACTGAATGATCATTATAGCCATCTCCATTTTGTCCCCATGTATCCCACTTGACACCCGACCAGTTGTCGTTAAAACCATTCTTTGAATACTTTCCATTTAGAGAGCTAAACACAAAAGACATAAAATGTTGTGTAAGTAACTATTCTAATAAGTGTACGTGGTGTTGTATTCCTTACCTCATACGCAAATCCTTTTGCCACCAGGGGCCATAAACAACAGCATTGTTTTTTACACCCCAACTAAAATCATTATCCCGATCTGTTGTGCTAAATTTCGCACCCTTGTGGTAAGATAAAGAATCTCCAGCAGTTCCCTCGTAATTTCCCAGCATTTTCAGTACATATTCATCCTCCTCGCTGCCCACTAAAAAATGGTCGTATCGAGCATATTTCCTGGTATCATTAATGTTCAGTTGGATAAACAATTGATGCGGTTGCGACCGGGTAAGCAAATGCAACTTCTCAAGGCCAATGAAAAACTCTTTGCTTATATTCCCAAATCCTTCTCTATACATTGACCAAGTCCCGTTAAAGTCCAAATCGCCATTGATTCGCCTTTGAACTACGGTCCAACCAGATCCGGCCAACTGAGAATCGCAATACACTGAAAACGGTTGTGTACCGGGTACTTGAATTGTATGAATGCCGGTAGAATTCACAAAGGGTATGCAGCTATTTTCTGTGGATTCCGCGATATTATTTGATAAGCCATTCTTCCATGAATTTAAGAACAGCAACAGCACAAAAAACAATTTAAACATTTGCAAAATATTTTGGACCACTCCGCAGTTGATTCAAATCGCAACTGAGCATGTTTTGTCGGCAACCGCATAATAAAAGCTGCCAAATAGATCTCAGGCCACACTTATCAGAGCTCACGAGCTGAACCGCATCCGGTCAGTTTAAAAAAAAATATTGTACATGTGCGTAATGTTTGATAAGAATTTTGAAAATAAAATTTGACAACCTTGGAATGCATAAGATTAGCTGCCGGATCGGACACCATGAAATATGCACATAAAACAAATGGTTCTGGCGATCAAGAGGTCGTTCTTAATTCACTATTTACTATATTTATTATTTAACTTAAATAGTTTGACATGAATTGTTGGGAGGAATCAGCTCCGAGCGCTGGCTTCGCGTTCGCTTGTCTCACACCCTCACCAGTAGGGAAACTCCTCGAGATGAAAGATGAATAATTACGTAGTAATCGATAGTCGCTCGTGACTAGTAATTGTGAGTCGTTCGTGGCTAATGTGGGCCGAGCCGCCACATGGTTGTGGAGATTATGAGGTCGTTCATAATTCACTATTAATATATTTTGTTTCACTTAACTAGTTTTATACAAATTGTTGGTTGCGAGCTGGCCCGAGGCAGCCAGCGCGAAGTTCGACACACACACGACTATTATGAATCTCCTGGAGATGAGAGATGAAAAAGCTTCATGATAGTGTGACCATAGCCGCCAGAGTAATTGATAGTCGTTCGTGTCTAGTGGCGGCAGAGTCGCCACTAGTGAAATTCACAAAGACACACACACGTACAAGTGGCGACCAAAAAATTCGACGCACGCTCACACATACACATGTGCATCTGCCTAGGTATGCACGCAGCTTCTTGCGTTTATCGCCCAAGTCAAACAGCAACGGTCCACGGCCACATCCCCAACAGAACACACTTCTCACGTCGGGACAACGATGCCATTGATCACCATTGACCACAGTGATTAGCATACCATATTCCTGGTTCAGCGTTTACGTCCCTATTCAACTTAGACGGCTGCAACATCGATCGGCTCTGATCGAGCAGCGTGCATGCACTTGCATGCCCATCGATTCGTACAAACTTGTACAGCTGGACAACTGAACCGCAGGAAACCGGCCTCAACGAGGAGAGCTCCAATTATGGCAAACGATACCAGCTTGCGCCTCATCTCCAATCACTCAATCGAGTACCAAAGGTCACAAACGACCAGCATATCCTTGGAACGCTATTTGTTGGCATTTGCCGCCAGCCTGAGCCATTTACAAGATCTCAACCAATCGTGCCTGCGCCCACAGTCGTGTAACTAACACGTTTGTCGCCAACATGCGACGTCTAGCTACAGACTCTCGCATCCGCATCCGCACCTCAACCGAAACACAACCGATCCTGGTTCAGTCGTGTCTTCTACGCACACGCCTGTGAACCTGATCGACAAAGTCCTCATCTGAGGCAGCGACAAAGCCTTCAACGCGAAGCAACAAAGTCCTTCGGCGGGCTTCAACCGGCAACAAAGTCTTCTCCGAGGCGCGAAAAGTCCTCATCCGAGGCACATCGATTCTGGTTCATTCGTGTCCTACGCGCACGTCCGTGAACCTGAACAGCAAAGTCTTCAGCTAAGGCACATCGAAGCTCTCCACGAGAGGTAACTTCCGCCTCAATTAAGGCACATCGATGCTCTCCACGAGAGGTAACTTCCGCCTCAACTAAGGCACTTCGAAGCTCTCCACGGGAGGTAACTTCCGCCTCGACTAAGGCACCTCGAAGCTCTACACGAGAGGTAACTTCCGCCTCCACTGAAGCAACACGAAGTTCTATACCAGAGGCGACTTTAACCTCAACTTAGGCTCCTCTATCGAGGACCCTCAACGAGAGGCGACATCATTTCGGCTCAGACGAACTTTCTTATCGACGCTTACTCAAAGCAACCACCGGCCACCGATGCAACCAGCAACCTCGACAAGAGGCAACAATCATTCCGGCTCAAACGATCTTGCTTATCGACCCCCACTCGAAGCGCCCACCGGCCATCAACAAAACTACGAAAATTCGTTGTTCCTACCCATTTTATCCATTCGCTCCCACACGGTCACTGGATGGGGAGTACTGTGGCGACTCTGCCGCCACTGGACTATCGACTACTAGTCACGATTACACTATGACGCAGCTATCATGTCTCATTTCCAGCTTCTCCAGTGGTAGTCGGTGTGTCGAACTCCCGCGCTGGGATTTAAGCACAACCTTAATCCCTATATGGTCTTTTTTGAGGCGCCATCTATTGGTCTCTAGTTGGGAAAATTTCTCAACTATTTACTTGCGATTACGGCATATCGACGATCTTATTGAGGTACCTAAAGTGTAGTTCCCGTTTGGATCCGAATAGTGAATATTAGACCAATCCTGCAAGGGAATACTTTATTAAGGACTTTTTTTTAATAAGTTTTTATTGATGTTCGACAGTTTTGACAGCTTTGTTTCTTTAATTTTAAATGAAATTAAATTGTTTTTCATATTTTATCCGCTTACTTATTCGTGGGACGAATCATCATCTGGACGAAAGTCATAGAAACTACAATTTCATCAGACCATGTTTCCCACTTGACACCCTCCAAAATATCGACTAATCCATGCTTTGAGTAATTTCCATTTAGAGCGCTAGACACAAAAGAGATTAAGTGGTTTAAGTAACTTTTCTAATAAGTAAGTGTACGTGTACCATTTCTTACCTCAGACCACAATCGCGATGCCACCAGGGGCCATAATATTCAGCACAGTTTAGAAAAAGTTCATCATTATCCTGATCTGCTGTGCTAAAATTCATTTTAGCTTGATTAGAGAAAGAATCTCCAGCAGTGCCCTCATACTTCCCCAGCGATTTTAGTTTATATACTTCGTTCTCGCTGCCCACTAGAAATTCGTCGTATCGTGCATATTTCCTGGTTTCATTAATATCCAGTTGAATGAACAGTTCATGCGGTTGCGACTGCGTAATCAAATGCAATTTTTCAAGGCCAATGAAAAACTCATTGCTGAGATCCCCAAATCCTTCTTTATAAGCTGACCAGTTTCTATTAAAGTCCACTTCGCCATTGATACGCCTTTGAATTACGATCCAACCGGATCCGGCCAATTGAGAATCGCAATAAACGGCAAATGGTTGTGTACCGGGTACTTGAATAGTATGAATGCCGGTAGAATTTACAAAGGGTAGACAGCTACCTTCTGTAGAATTGGTTATCGAATTTAGCTCCTTTTCTTTAGATTCCAGCTTATTATTCAGTCCTTGAATTGAATCATTATCGGCCTTACACTGCGACTTCAAGCGAATGATTTCCTGCTCTTTGTATTCGATGGTTTTCTTCATTGAGTTTAATTCCATTTCTTTTAAATTTAGATTTTCAGACAGCTGTTTAATATGTTCTTTAAGGGCAAAAATTTCAGTTTCTTTAGGTTTCAGTAGTTCATTATCTTTAGCCTGGCGTAATTCTTGAAGATGTTTGATCACTTCTTCGATTTTTCTATTGGTTTCGGATTGTTCATTGGTGGTGATTTGGCTCTCCAAGTTCTTAATGGTTATTTCTTGATCTTTCAATTTGAGTTCCAGTCCGGAACATTGATTCTTATTTGCTTGGGATTCTTGGGCAAATTGTAAAAATGGTTTTACCGCCTGAAAACAGTACGAACTGCAGCGTTCTTCTGTGCTCTGTAAATCAGAAATAGTTTGAAAGTTAGAAAATATAAATTGTAAATGAGATTCCTATGTATGGGGAAATTTTTATTTTTCACCCGATTGACTTGAAACTCTGTTTGTAAGCAAAGTATGCGAAATAATTGGACACGTATACATGACTTCAAAATTTAAGAAAATCTACTCTAAGGGTGAGCACTGAGAACGCTAGAATTTTCCTTTAGCTGTCAAATTCAATATAAAAAAATTACTTAAAGAAATTTTTTCTTGCCTGATTTTGTTGTTTGATACTCAGAAATAAAGCAATACACAAAGGTTTTTTGAAAATTGTCACCATAGCTTTCTGGGCTGTTTTGGGTGGTGTACATTCTGCGGTCGAAGAGTATTCTTTTGGGCCTCCTTTACGCGAAAATGGAATATCTAGCAAATTTCTTGAAGGAAAATTTACACGATTTCAGTAATCACCTTTAAAATCGGAAAATGGGAGGAAAATTGTTAGAAAAGTTTTTTAGTTATTCATCTAATCAGGTCATTTTTAAAGATAAATCTTTCATATAAATATGAAAATTCCACACTATCTGCTTATTATGGAAAAATCTGGAAAATTGATTTTTAAGTTGATTTTGAGCAGAGTTCGCAAAATATGTTTAACTATTTATTTCTGTGCTGACCTGCTCACCAAAACGACAGGTATAAATGTAACAAACTTGCTCACTCTCTGAACAGCACACTTTGATTTTTTGATTTTTGATTTGACAGTTTGATTTATATCTCCTAATAATCTAGGCTCAAGTAAATAATGTTCATATTTTCCAATACTTTTAAACATTTAATCTGCTTCTTTCATTTACCAACGACTGCATTGTGATCTAAACATTAGGCGCTGTCATAAATACACATGATTATTTTGCGATTTTCGCGGTTCTTAAAAACCTCGCGAGCATTGTTGGTCATTAAACCATCAACACGCTTACGTAGAGTGCGAACTGAAGAAAATATCGCAGCTGTATCGGCCAGTGTTAATGATGGCCATCAATTATCAATTCTAGTTTTTCGACCGATCGTTCCTATGAGAGCTATATGCTATAGTCATCTGATTTTGACCAATCTTTGTAGAATTGTGTGAGAGCACATAAAACAAATACATGCATATTTAGAGGATATTTCCATTGAAAACAAAAAATTTTTTCTAACTAAGACTACTTTTCGGACTATTTTTTTCTATGACAGCTACATATACTATATAGATGTCCGATATCGACCAAATACGGTGGAATCATGGAAAAGCATTTTAAACTAAGAAATACAAAGTTTGGAGGCGTTTCCATTGAAAACAAAAAAGTTTTTCTGACTAAAACTAGTTTTTCGATCGATCGTTCCTATGACAGCTATATGCAATAGTCCTCCGATCCGGCCGGTTCCAACAAATGTGCAGCGTATTTGTACCAAAAGACTTCGTGCAAAGTTTGGTGAGGATAGCCTTAAAACTGACGGAGGAAATAGCATAGAAACAGACGGACAGGGCTAAAGCAACTCAGCTCGTCATGCTGATCAAGAATATATATACTTTATGTGGTCAGATATGTTTCCTTCTATGCGTTAAAAACTTCCGAACAATTTTATAATACCCTTTGCAAGGGTATAAAAACAAACTGCATAACTTCGTCCAAGCCGAAGTTAACTTCCCCAATTTTTTTTTCTGACTGCCTGTAAAATGGGGACCCCTGTTGTGATCTTTCAACACTGAGCTTTAGAAAATATAAGCGTTTTATATATTTTTACCGTGGTAGCAACATGCTCACAAGTCACAAGCCCATTCTTCAATGAATTAAAGAAGAGAAACTGCACAAAAAACAATTTAAGCATTTCTTAAATATTTTGGACCACTCCGCAATTGATTCAAATCGCAACTGAGTTTGTTTAGTCGGCCACCATATAAAAAGAGCTGCCAAATAAAAATCAAACCACACTTATCAGAGCTTACGAGCTAGACCGCATCCGGTCAGTTTTAAAAAAATAGTGTACTTGTGCGTAATGTTTGATAATAATTTTAAAAATTAAATTTGACAACCTTGGAATACATAAGATTACCAGGCGGACCAGACACCATGAAACGAACTGGCTTGATAAATGGGTTTGGCATTCGTGAATGCCCATTAAAACACCAAGTCTATGGGGCGTTTCAAGCAAAAAAAAATATTTTCTGAGATGATGTCTTCGAATTGGATGACCAAAGGAAGCTTATTATGACAAAAGCTTAACGATTTGAGCTTTATTGGAACTCTTTTGCAGAAGCTCTGCGCTACAAAAGGTCAAATTTTGAATTTTTAAATTTTAAAAACCCTGAAAACGGTTTAAGATAGAGCTGTGCGACTTTTTTCGATTGTTCAGGATACAAAAGCCCTTCTGAAAATAATTTTGGAAAGTTTTTCTTCCAACATTTCTTTGCAAATAAATTGATTTCTTTAAAAAAACTGAGCCTGGCAAAAAAGACCCATCCTTCAAAAATTTTGAAAAAAATATAAGTAATAGCCGCATTTTTTTCAAACATTTTGAGTAGCGGAACATGTCGGTAGCTTGAAAATTAAAGAAGTTCTGGTCAAAAAAATCAATATGGAAAATTTGAAAAAAATTGCTAATAAATTTTATTTTTGGTTCTTAATTTGCCCAAACATCTTTTTTAAGCTATTGAATTAAATTTAGTATCAAAAAACAAGGACTCTTTGGCTTTAAAGCTTACAGGAACCGATCTAGCAAAGAACTTTGATACGGTTGATCTCCAATCATATTCAAAATATATAATCGGTAGAGAATTCAAGCAGCGACCTGCACTGGCACCATTGGCGTACGCAGGGGGGGTTTGGATGTTAAACCGCACCCTGAATATACATTAACATGCTAAATACAAGACTAAGGAAGAAGATACTAAAGAAAAATTTTGTAAAACGCCCCCTTGAAAAGAACCTGCGTACGCCACTGACAGGCAGCTAATTTGGTTAGCAGATCTCTTTTTTCATGTATCCCGACTCTAAAATACACTTTACCATAGATTTTGTGGGATTTCATTAATATTTTCGTGTATTGCTTCGGTGTTTTTTAACGTATCTTATAGTTTGGTGTTATTTGCTGGGTTATAAGATTTCGAATTCTATGACTCAACATGTTTACTTGTTCATTTCATGAACAATGTTCACTTGTCAAGTTAGGTAAGCAACTCATAAATACTTGAACTGAAACTGGTTAGAGTATATGGGGAATTAAATTTTTATATTTTGTTTTTTTGTTTGGCGTTGACACAAAATATCCCCCCAAAGGTTGGCTTTGGTGATGAATAACTTATAATAAAAAAAACAACAAGAACTTGGAAAAAATCGCATTAAGTTAAAGCGCTCAATCAATCAATCAGTGGGAGCTCAAGCCACAAAAAAACCAAAATGTTCTTGGCCATAAATTATGTTGGCCCGCGCGTAATCATTTTGTTACAGTTTGCCTTGGCTTTCTCACGAACTTTTGCACCAAAAGGGTGAAGCCGCAAAATTGTTCTGCAGCCGTCGTTGTCGTCTCCTAGTCTCTAGTAGTTACCGTTAGCTGTTGTCTACAGCCAAACAGATAAAGAGAATGAGAGGAGAGTTCATTTACCTGTGACCATAGTTGGAAACGTGTCTTTTGTTCAAAGTTTGAGATCAAAAATTTGGCCCAGCATTCATTAAAAAAGTTATTGGGGTCTTTACATTTTTAGATGGAAACCTAATAAAATCCATTTCAAACCAAATGATGTTGTAAGTTTCCTTGAACCCTTTTCTTTTTTATATCAAACTACCAAGACGACACCTGTTTCCGTTCTGGCTTACAAGTGCCTCTGGGCTACACTGCTATTATTTTCATTATGCCGTCATTCGTTCTCCGTTTTCTCTCGACTGACGTTAGAAGAAGAATAATGTGTTTTTCCTCTCTGCTCTTTTGTAATTTTCACTGCTTTTTTTTCCCCTTCTTACATTATTATTATTATCATATTTGCATTTTTCGCTGCTCTCTGGTGGAAAATTATAGTAGACTCGTGCAATCTCTCTTTGTGGGCTCAACACAAGCGTAACCAGCAGCGGCTGGCTCTCTTTCGCTTTCTGTGGCGCTTAATAATTATGTGGGAAATTGCAAAATAATGCTAGACAGAAATATTTCTTTTCATTTTCTGCAGCGGCAGTTGGTTTATTTATTTTGTATAATTCGCTTAACAATGCGAGAAAGTGTTGTGGGCGTTATGTTGTAAATAATTATGCAGCAAAACACAACAAAACAAATGGTATTGCACAGAAAAAAGTGAAGGTTTTGCAAAAAAAAAAAGTAAATTGGAGATTGTATATGCAAGGAATTTTTATAACATGAAATTGCAAAACAAGAATTATGGCAATTGTGGCATGAAAAGAAAAGAAATCGGAGAAATTGAACTAAATTTTCGTTTTATATGAACTTTTTATATAAATTTGTATTAAAACATTTAAATTTTTCTTTCATTTCAATTTGAATTCAACTTTAGTTTAGTTTTTATACCATTTCCCTTAAAGCTAAAACTTTTAAGCTTCCCATTCGATTTGAATTCAACTTTAATTCAATTTCCATACCATTTCCCTTAAAGCTAAAACTTTTCAATTTCCCATTCAATTTGAATTCAGCTTTAGTTCAATTTCCATACCATTTCCCTTAAAGGCCCGTATTCAGCACTCCGGAATTTTGATTTCGTCACAACACTTTACTTAAATAGAAACACTTTCAAGTAGTTCATGAGCAGCAAGGCAAAGCAATTTTCCTTTCAATTTGAATTCAACTTTAGTTCAATTTCCGTTAAGGCTAAAACTTTTTAATTTCCCATTCAATTTGAATTCAGGTTTAGTTCAATTTCCATACCATTTCCCTTAAAGCTGAAACTTTTCAACTTTCCAGTCAATTTAAATTCAACTTTGGTTCAATTTTCATATTATTTCCCTTAAAGCTAAAACTTTTCAACTATGTATCCATCAATTATTTTAATCGCTTGTACCACCCGCCCCACAAGTTGACGCCCTTGTACCAAAAACTATAACTTCACCTCAGGAACTAAGACCAAAGAAAACAGTTTGCTGTCAACTTTCACTTGATTGCATTATGCTGTACTTCTCGTTATTGTATTGTCTGGAGCGCTTGTTTTGATTTTGTTTTTTGCATAATTTTCAACTGAGCTGCTTTCTTTATTGAAAACACTTTTCATTTTGCCATAATGAAGCGCTTATATGCCATGCCATAGGTGCTGCTGCCAATCACAAAAAAGAGACCAAACACATCAGCTGTTTGTACAGCTACAAATTTCCAAACTGGACAACTTCAAACTAACTCAAACTCAATGTGTTGATAATGTAGTCGGTGACGGCTTTGTTGTTGTTGTTGGTGATGCTGTTTGGTCTCTGTGTGTGTGTTTTTTGGTATCTTGCATTTCAATTCTAGCGTGTCCAAAAACGCCGGAGACGCTAACGAGCGGGCCAACTCAATTTTTATACACTTTATATGGAATAGAAATTGGGTATAAAGGTTATGTAAATGGTTTGAAATGCTATTGCTCATAAGTAGCATTAGACATCGAATTCACTTTAAAATTAACACGCATATTAATTTATTTTTATTTTAACAAGTCAGAATTAAGGGAAGTTGGGGCAATTAACAGCATCTCAGCTTGACAAGTTGTTAAAGGATGATAAAAATTTTGATCCTGATGCTAGTCTGTTGGTTTTGGAATTTTGTTTGCACTTTAATGATTCTTCAGTTACAGTAAATTTTTTTGAAACATCCTGAATGCTCTGGTCTGTTCATCCAAGTTATTGTATCACAATCATAGTTATGCAATTTATTGAATTTGAATTTAAATTTATTATTATCTTAAAAAGTTTCTTAAGTACTTATTTATATAATTACCCTGAAGAACCCACAACTTAGAATTAAGCATATGCATTTCTTAGATCTTACCACTTGATCTGCACTTGATCTGATTTACCACCTGATCTGCAAAAAGGATAATACTATTGTTTATTCTCATTTGTCGGTAAATAAGTTTGAAGTACGATTGATCACACGCCTTTTTACAGTCTCTAACCTATCGTTTTTCTCAGATTGCAGCAGATATATAGCACAGTCTGTAACTTAAATCATTTTCTACTTCGCGTCCCTAATTGAAAAATATTTCTTTCGCTCACGTGCTGAAAAAAAAATTGGAACTTTTTTTTTGATCACTTCGGTCGTTCGTTTGCAGTACTTTCCTGTGTATAATATGTTGGCACTTTCGTTTTGTACCCTGTATAAAAGGCGGATGTACAGACGCCTACTCTCCAAATAAGTAAAAGCAAAATAGGTTAAAACATGTTAGCATATTCTCAAATATGTGTTTAGTTCAAGGGTATGAAAATATGTAAAATATGCAAAATTAATGTCGTAAAAATTAATCTTCAGTTGCTAGATCAGTTGGTGAATGGTTAGCAATTTGGACGTACTGATTAAATCTACTTGGCTTTGAACAGTCAATTTCAATTTGCTTAACTTTCGTCATATAATCTAGTAGCCTTACATTTCGGAGGAACTTTACATATAAATGCAAGCAAGCGTTTATACGAAAATCATTAGAGATTTCCGTGTCACCCCCGTATATTCTTTCAATTTTCTAGAGGACGACCAAAAATAAGCTCGGAGGCTTCTTTTCCTGCTATTGAAATTCACAGTTATTAGTTAATTTAAATCAAATTTAATACCATTTTGAAAAACCGGTTTCAAATCGCAAAACTTTTGCGAATGCGAATATGGGAGCATGGCTGTATGTTTGCAATTCTGTGAATATTCTACTATCTCTATTTTAAAACATTCATTTTGATGCTTCATTTTAAAGCTGTTAGAATTTTACTTTCATTTGCGAAGCTTCCTTAATAAAATTCCATTCGGATGTTCCACAGCAGTTTCGAAAATAAAGATACCGAACTATTAGTAACTAAATATATATGTCAATATGTCACAATTGACCTTTTAATTTCATTCCATTTCTTAATTTTTATTCCCGTAACATTCAGTGTGCAAAGGTCAATTGATTATCAGCCTTGTTCCCAATTCCACTTTCCCAAATTTTGACCAAAAACCGGTTTAAAATCACAAAATTTTTATGGAAGTGGAATTGAGAATTGAAATGAGTCTTTATATATAGTTCAATATAAATCAACAAAATTATTTTTTAGCATTAGATTGAAAAAATATTGTTTGGTTTCTTTTTATTTTAAACGAAAAGGTTTTTCATTTTTGCTTTAATTTCTAAGCGAATTTTGAATATGAATCTAAAATTTGTAGTGTATCCCACCAGTCACTATGCATCAACGCACCCCTTTTCAATTCTTGAACTCACCTGCATTCAGTTAACTATGATTGATCGCAAAGCAGTTAAAATCAAAGCACACACAGCTGGCCACAAATGTTCGTTGAGTTGTTGAATGCCACAAGAGAGATAAGACCCGTTGATGTTTGCTGGCTGACTGGCAGCATCCATCCACCTCCTCCTCTTCCTCCTCCGCCATTGTAATACATCCCATGTCTAGGCACGAACACGCATTGTGGCTAATTTGCATATCAGAATGAGCCATTTCATGCTTTTAGATCTTTTGAGTGGGACAAGTGGTGTTGGCGGTGGTGGTCTCTTCTAAGTGGATTTCCTCTATCAAATGCATTTGCTTAGTCGCTTGAGTGCAATTAATTAATTGTGTCATTAGAGTTTTGGGGGGCAACTGTTTCCTGTTTAATTTTATGACCCACTCGTAACTGTCCAAAAAGTTTACTCGCACGTGCGGTCGCTTAGCTCAAAAAGAAACATAAATAAAATTGTTACAAAAGCCGGAAGCATTTGGCTTCCAGTATAAAGGCCTAAGTACACACACACACAACAGACACATAAAACATTAATAGAAATCTCGTTTTTGTCGTAAGTGTGTTTTATCAGGTGCTATAGAAAATCCATTTATGGTGCCCTTTTCCATGACTTGACGACTTTTCTTTTCCTACCGACTTGTGGTTGAAAAAAATGTGGAGGTATTTAATGGAAACATTTGTGCCTATTCAACATACTCACAAATATACAGGAGAAATGGAAACGTCTGGTTTTTCGATTTGATTTGATTAGTAAAGGTCAGCGCCAAATTTTTAAATGAATATAACTTTTCAGATATTTGGCTATAAATTGAGTGGTATACTACAAGAGCTTGCTGATTTGATGTGGAAGGGGAAAAAATATGATTTTCAATCCAATCAGCTGATTTGTTATTCTCTTTAATCGTTTTTAGCTCAATTTAATGATTCATCAGTCACGGTAAATCGGCTTCAAAGATCTACTGACAAACGGACTGAAACTATGGTTCCACAAACTATACGACTTCTATTTCCCTTGCTTACTTATGTGATAATCCCTGCAAAAATTTTTAGTTTTTGACCTTTTTCTAACAAATTTTCCATTTTCTAATAAAAGCTTTTCCATTACATAATCCCTACATACAACAACTTTTCTGCTTGCATTTCCCATCCAATGAGAATCTATGCCTTTGTATGCATAACAATGAGAAACTATTTCTAATGAGCATAGAATTGTCAACCTTAATTTCCCACTAATTAGCTTTAGGCAAAGATGACGTCGACAACTCAATTAGACATCCGACGAGACTGTTTTTTGTCTTCACACAAGAGATAATGGATACATGAGCATTTGCGAAACATATTTTAAGTCTAGGCGAATGTTGACTTAAAAAATTCACACATTTGTCTAATGTTTTCAAATAGCATCCCATAACGAAATGTACATACAATGTACAATACAAAAATATATTTTTAAAACAAATTGCCGCCACTTGCTACCCGCAAAAGTGTGCCAGAAGAAAAAGATATCTGTAAATATACAAATGCCCCCAAAAGAGTAAAACTGACAGCATTTTAAAAATAAAATTGCACTTTGCATTTGCATTTCCCTCTTTTAACAAAAAAGAAGCCGCAAGGCAAGAATAGAGTTATGGAAAAAAAGAGTCGACTATTCGAATACTTAGACCATTCAACTAATTTGAACTAAAAATATAGTCATTCGGAGGTGTCCCAGAAATCTCTTCAACTGAACAAAACAAATTCTCGGTGTCCTAGAAATCTCGTTCGGCTGGTTTCAAACCTCTAATATTTTGTTAGGAGATTTTGGCAAACCAACCAAAGCCAATACACAAACCAACCACACAGACTTTGCGAACCTACGCGACTTAGCAAGGACACAAACAAAATGTTTTCAATGTAGAAAACATCAATATAGATATGAATAAAAACTGTTATCAATTATTTGCTCTGTTCTTCTAGATGGACCATAATCTTATACACACACCTTCTAACAAGACTTTCGAATTAGAAAATGAAATACCTCGAAGTTATTATTTGCAAACCAACCAAAGCCAAAATCTCTTAAGATTACCAGGACAAATCAAGGAGATGGTTCTTGATATCAAGAATATTTGATGTTAGTAGAATTAGTCTTCGGTGGGTGGTCGGGGGTCGGTGTGGTGGTAGCACAATATACTATCCACCCCACACCTCACCTTTTGTTGTGGTTAATTAAAAAAAATTTTTTTTTTTTTTATTTTTACTTACCCTTCATAGGACTCGAACTCGGGACCTCGAAAGCGTGCAATCACTGACACCGCTGCTCAGCCAACGGCACCACACCCCGGATATTTGCCGCCGTTTGAAATTCTTATAATTTGACGGTGCCAGTGCCAGCCAATGCTGAGAGCGAGAGAGAGAATTGTTCTCATTTGTTGCTCGTGCTCTCCGTTTTTTGGCTCCCCGCACTTCCCTCGCCCTCAAGCTCGAAGTCGAGAACGATTGTGTTCTCGGATTCGAGAAGATTTCTTCTTAAAAAACCAAGAAGAAAAAATACTGAACCCAAGAAGAATTCGTTCTCGCCGATTCGATTTTCATTTATCTGGGTGCCCGATTGATTGCGAAAAACTCAAAGTAAATCAAAATTCACGCTAAGATGGAATGCATTAGCTTAATTCTAACTGCCACCATATTAAAAACATCCCAATTACGAACAAGGACTCCACTACACAAAAGCCGCCCAAAACGGTGCTTCAAGTTTGCAAATGCGTTTATTATGATGTGCCGTTTGTGCTTGCATCTGAAAGACTTTTTTTCTTAGGTATTTTTTGCTATTACTAGTTTTTGAACTCCTTGGTAATTTTTAGCAATTTGATGATTCGTCACTCACAATAAAGACATTCCTTTTCTATTTCATATTCACCACCATTGGTCATCCACTGTAGTACTTTTTCTGCCGTTTGTTAAATATTTTACGTCTTATTGAGCCTGAACAATGCCGTGACACCTTCACAGAAATAAAGGGATCCAAAAAAGATACATTTGGACTGGATATGTCTTTAATATTCTTTTAATCCAACAAATCTGAAATTCATTCAAAGGATTATAATTTTTCGTATCCTTTGAATGATATTCAGTTTTCAGTAGAGTTCACTCGACTTTAGCTTACCAGTGAAGCAGTTAACTCAAAATTAGGGAATGCCTGCCCTCGAAGATGTTATGTACGAGATTATAATACAAGCATTGTTGTAATACCTTTAAGGAGGCTTATTTTGTACTGTTTTTAGCAAATGCGCGTATGTAATGGCTATGTTTCTGGTTCCTGGTAATTTCTTGTTAATTATGTGTTTCTTCAGGTACGAAATTGCATATAAGGTTAATTGAATTTGCATAAAATTGCTAGTGAAAGTGTAAGGGAAGAAACGGTCTTAAAAAATCACTTTTTAGTCTTTGTTGGACCGGGAAAATTAAGTACCGGCCTTAGATTTCTGAATACTTTGGACTTTTACTGAAGTCACTAATCATATTTCGTTGTCCTATATTGTCCTTTGTGGAACAAAAAAATTTTTTAATGCTCTTATTAATTTATTGTTATTCACTTTGTATGGGAGCTACATATAAGAATTGACAGATCTTAATGAAACTCGCCCAGAATATTAGTTCATAAAACTAGCTTGTACCAAAAAATTGTCTAATTCGGAATAGTTTTAAGAGTTTTTGTAGGAAATTGTACGAAAACCCCGCTCTTCTGTCTCTTGGGTTGCTCATCGATCGGTGAAATATTTCCAGGCATGAAATTGAAGCACCAAAAACCCTATAAAACGATACCCCATTTGATTTTTTTCGATTTTAGCCCTTTCCCCCTACATAAGTCGGCCCCCTCCCCACCGATTGGGAAAATGTTGCCAGAAATGAAATCAGATCACCCAAAAACCTATAAAACGATACCCTATTTGATTTTTTGTTTTATTTTACACCCCTCCATAAGTAGGACCCCTCTCCTTAGATTGGAAAAATATTGCCAGAAATGAAATCAGAGCTCCCAAAAACCTATAAATCGTTACCCTATTTGGTTTTTTGTTTTATTTTACACCCCTCCAGAGCACCCAAAAACCCAGAGTACAGATTTTGACACGTGTAAAGCCAAAGACAACGAAGTTACTAATTTCTGCCGGTCATTGTTCAATTCTGTCCCAGTGTGCACAGTTGACTCAAGATCGGAGTCAGGTGGGAGGCGGCAGATGTTGTAGAAATTCAGAAGGCTACTAACCGTCTGAAAGATGGCTTAAATTGAATGGCCCTCTATTTACGGTCTAAAAGAAAAATTTAGAGGTTATAACGAGCCCATTTTTTACCTTAGTAAAGAATCTTCACAGCTAAAGTTGTGTTCCTTAAGGAAAAGCCGAAAAGTATGCAACTTTTTTAACTCTAATCTAACTTTTCTAACTCCGCTATATTTTATTTGATGTTATGAAGGTTTCAGAGGGGTATTTAAATTTGAGTTCGATAGCTTACAAACTATAGGCAGCTGTTTAACAATTTAAGAGGCCAAACTATTGAACACCACGATTTGTGATAAACGGTTAAGCGAGTTGCTTCCAATTCCTTACCGTGACTTGGTTTTTAAGGTAAACCCTCGAATGAAGTATGTATATCTAATTTTTAAATTCCAGAACATTCATGAAATTATTAAACTCCTATCTGCCCCTGCATCTCATTTCATACCACACAAATCTATGTCAAAGTCTAAATTTGTCTTGGCCCAGCGCCCTTAATGTGCAACTTACTGGATCAACTGCAGCAGCAGAAAAAGAAAAAAAAAATTGTCAATGACATCATTTGGCAAATGAAAATTGTTCCAACTGCAATTTTCATTATATTTAGCTTTGCCTGAGCTTTAAAAATGCATTTTACTGCTGGCAATTTGGCCGGTTTAATGACTGTTTATATGCCCCATGGTGTCGGCGGTCGTCCAGTCAGTCAGTCAGTCAGACTCGGTGCAGGGGTCCTAGTTACCCACCCCCCATTTAGCGTTTTACGTTGCGTTTCTTTAATGGGTGCACAACTTTTATATTTATGTACGGAACATTAATAAAATTGCTCTTTTTTTGCATGGTAATTGTTAAAATTTTTTTTACTATGCAGACAGAGTTGACTGTGGTCGTCGGCGGGGATGGAAGTGCAACGAACTTTGAGGCGATAAGTCTTGGCGATTTTTTATGTGCCATATAGAAAAAGATCATAAATCGATCTATTGTAGATCAAACGATTTGTGGATTGAGAATTTTGTTTTTTATAGGTGAATCGATTTAGGCAGAATTAATAGAGCTATAAAAACTTCTGGTCTGGTGGGGCAGATATTTTGGTCTTAAAGGAATTCACTTCCCTTAAAATATATAGATTTCATTTTAAATTATTATACTGAAGCTCGCAGCTTTCCACACTTTACGCTCTAAGCAATTCCTTTATAAATTATGCATATTTATTTTCACCTCCTGGAGCCTTGCCTACTAACTCCACCTTCTTTGTGTTGTAGCTTTCAATTAATTGCTTTTTCCACCGCTACCGCACCTGAGCGACGTTTTCCTTCGCCCACGCATGCAGCAGCAGCGGCAGCACCAGTCAAGTTTTAATTGAAAGTCAAATTCAATTTTTGCATATTAAATTAAATGGCCCCGCAGCAGCAGTTGCTGCGGCTTCATCAGCCTCAGCAATCAATGACAGCCAATGCCCTTGAGGACCGGCCCCCAACTTCCGCTTGGTGAAAAACTTCCGGCATTTTAATCGTGAATTATGCTCTCTTCAAGTTTTCCAATTGACTGACACTAAATTTAGTAGTTCCCTTGCAGAGTTGACACCTTTCCAATTTTATTGTTACACTTTTTGAGAGGAGGGGAATTCTAATTATAGTTAGCCTGGTCGAATTTGACATTTGCAGGGCTGCCGACCGGCCAGCCGGCCTAACATGTTGTGACTAAAGAGGGCGCCGCAGGTATTTTTAGCAATGGGGTTGCGCTTGGTCGGGCACGCGTAGTTTTTACAGTGGGAAACAAAAAATTGATAAGAATCGCTGAAGGGGTAAGAAATTTAGATCAATACTTGTACATTTTATATACACAGTAAAAAAAGATCCAAAAAAGATCCATTTGGAATGGATATGTCTTAAATATCCTTTAAATCATCTTTAATATCCTTTTAATCATCCAACGTTGCTAAAAAAGTCCAAAGGATTTGAAAAATGGTCATCCTTTGGACGATTTTCAGCTCCGTTGGATGATTAAAAGGAAATTAAATACATATCCATTCCAAATGGATACGAGAATCATCAAATGGATATTTTTAATATCCTTTTATTTTCTATGTGTACGACTTTAACTTCCGGTACAGAAGATTTTAATAGAGTCAAATTTGATCTGACAGGTCCGCCGTGTGTACTTATTTCGAGTAATGAGCATCTAATACTGAGTATCGATTATTTTGTATAAAGTACTTAAAATCGAGTACTTAGAGTCGAGTACTGAGTATCGAATTGAGCTCCGAGTACTTGGAATCGAGTACTTAGTAAAGAGTACTGAGCATCGAGTACTTGTTATTGAGAACTTAGTATTGAGTACTTAAAATTAAGCACTGACTATCGAGTACTTGGTATAGAGTATTTAAAATCGAGTACTTAGAATCGAGTACTGATTATCTAGTCCTGAGTATCGTGTTGTGATGCTATCATCAGGTCAAAGAAGTGTATCGATTACTCAGTATCAAGAACTTAGAATCGAGTAATGAGTATCAACTAATTGGTGTCAACTACTTGGTATTGAGTACTTAGAACTTAGCCCTGACTATCGAGAACTTAGTATAGAGTATTTTAAATCGAGTACTGAGTATCGAATACTGAGTATCAAGAGCTTAGTATCGAGTACTTAAAATAGAGTACTGAAAGTCGGATACGGAGTATCGAGAACTTAGCATCGAGTACTTAGTATTGGGTACTAGGTATCGGGCACCTATTATCGAGTATTTAGAATCGAGTACTGAGTTTCGAGTTGCACTTAGTATTGAGTACTTAAAACTAAGGACATAGAATTGAGTGAGTATCGAGAACTTAGTATCGAGTACTCAACTTAGATTTCTGAGTACCAAGTAAATATTATTGAGTACTTAGTATCGATTATTTCGTATTAAGTACTAACTATTGACTTTCGAGAATCGAGTACTGAGTATCGAGTTTTGAATATCGAGAATAGAGTAACAGCATGTATCAGATCAATGCCTCGTGAGTGTTAGCCTCACTCACAGCTTTTTTAATTTTCTGTTTTCAATTCATTCCTTGTATAAACCAACCCACTGTCCCCATCATTCTCACATGTATACTATATTCTTCAAATCTTTTTTGTGTGTGTTACTCTATTTACCCCAATGTGTGTTCCAAATAGTTTTGTTCATTCCAAATGCTGCCACAAATCATAGCCGGCAATTTGTCAGCTCATTTCGTGTTGGGTTTCATTTTATTTTTCTCTCGCAATTTTGTGTGTAGCTTCTGCTTTTGTTAAGTTATGATGACATTCAAACCTGTCAGCAAACGGCTCGAAGAGAAGATGCGTTGTAAATTTTTCTACACTCCACTTGTAAGATTTATATGGGTTGTGTGTGTGGCAATAGTTTGTGTGAGGCGGCACCTGCTCAAGAAAAAAATGTACGCGGCGGCTCCCAGGCAATTTATCAAAATGCATGCGACATTCTTTTTTTTTTTGCGAAATTCAGCCAGCTCAGTTAATAATGTGAGATTTATTTTTAAATTTTGTGTCTAGGTTGGTGGCATAATTATGTTTAAATGTGGCATCTAATTGAATTGGTTAAACGATTTTTTATCCATCCATCCATTCAATCAACTAAACAAAATGTCAACCTTGTGTTAAAGCAAAAGTTGTTTAGCAGAGACAAAAAAAATAAAAAAATAAAATGCATTCAAGCGGCAATTGTCAACGACAACATCAAATTAAATTTGCCGCCATCGTCTGGCGAATGTGCGCGGGTGTTTTTGCAGCAACTCTGTGAAAGTGAAATTTGAAAAATCGTGATATCTATCGGAAAGACAAACAAACAAAAATAATCGCAAAATGGGTGCACACAGTTCCAAGGAGAAACTGTCGCGTTCGTATTCGGAACGTTATATTCATACTCAGATGATCGAACGCGAACGTTTTGGCAGTTTTGGTAAACGCGCATCAAAAGCCGCGACTAAAGGTGAGTTGAGGGAGACACTGATACCTTTCGAAGGAAATGGGCTGGTAGAAGCCCACACATTTGGGCTAAAGTGGAATTAATTTATAATGTAATCAAAGCTGGAGTTATGTAACCTCTACACAGAGGGAAAAACCTTTTTGAAGAAAATAAGTTTGACACTAAAATCAAAATAAGGACGAAACTTACACAATATATCAATAATCAGCAGAATGTGCCTTCCGAACTTTTAATCAGCTGAGTTTTTTTAGCATGTAATTGACTTAGGCCCCAGTTGTTCCCCTCTGTACTGCCTTACAACAGCAGCCTGTCTGCGAGCTTCAGCTTACACTGCTGTCTAAGGAGCTCTCTGAGATGCGATATGTATAGCAATTTGCTGGTGTCGATTGCTCGCCTGATATTGCGATTCTGCACAACTTAAGCTTGACTGCCGCTCCACTTGTTTATCGCGCAGCGATTGAGATTGTTGCGCAGTCTCAGCAGATCTCTGACGTTTTACCAGCTCTCCTATCCGTTGGACGGCTTACCTGTTGCATTCTCCTAAGCCCCGCTTGCGAAGAAGTTTCTTGACTTCTCTTTACATACGTTTTGCTTTTTTTAAGGCTAGCAACTAATTAGAGTTTCGTTTTTTCTTTTCTAAAAAATATAGCAAAATAAAAATTCTAAAATGTTTAAAGTTTATTTCTTAAAAAAAATTCAAAAATTTTTAAATTTCGCAAATTTTCCGACTTTTTACATGAGAAATGTTGCTCGAATCTGCAATGATGATCGGCTTCAATTTAGATTTATTTCTGCTCTAGTACGAGAAGACAAACGATCTCGATCACGAGCTTTGTGGGCAAGTCAAGTGCGGGGAAACTTAAGCGGAGAGCGCTAGCAAAAAATGAGAGCAATTCTTGCTCTTAGCATTGGGTGCCAGCCAGCAATTGAATTTGATGAGTGGAAGAGTGAAATGTAGACAAGCTACACAGAGAAAAAAAGGATATTAAAAATATCCATTTGATAATTTTCGTATCCATTTGGAATGGATATGTCTTTAAGATCCTTTTAATCATCCAACGGAGCTGAAAATCGTCCAAAGGATACGAAATGGTTATCCGTTGGTCGACTTTCAGCTCCGTTGGATGATTGAAAAGATATTAAAGATGATTAAAAGGATATTAAAGACATCCATTCAAAATGGATCTTTTTAAAAATGAGTGAAACGTGTCAGTGAAAGACACGAGAGAAACAGGAACGAAAAAAGCGGTCTTTTGCTCTGAGCGCAACAGAATTGAGCAAAAACAAAACTGACACTGTCTTTCGCTCCCTGTTTTCGTTGTGTCCGTAACAAAACTGTTTTTGGCCGAAAGTGTTGAGAACTTTTTGCGAGCTCTGATATAACGTCACGAGGTTCTAACTTCAAAATCAAGGCTCTGAGTTGGAAAATTATAATATTGGACAATAGATGGTCAAATTAAAACATAAAAATATCGCTTTATCGATAAGATAAAAGAACAATCGATTATCAACCATTTAGGTACATTACAATGACATCAATTTATAGATACGATATTGGACAGCTTCTTCTCTTTTAGGTACTGACAATGTTTCTGTTGCCCTACTAAAGCTTACGTATTGCTTACGTCTCTGTAAATCTGTCTTAAATTTTGTAATAATTTTGATCATTTTTTGCTTCAAAATATCTTATAATCCCATCGCAAAAGTCTTTTGCTTCTTCGCACTTGTTATTGTATAATTTGTTCGTGCTCGAAAAGAGAGGAGGGCAAAGTGTGTTAAACGATGTCTACATGGGGCCAGCTAAGTACCACAACAATGCATTTCCATTGCGGTTGCCGCAGCTGCATAAAATCTAATAAATTTTATTTTTAGCTGTCGGCTAATTGAGCTAGAGAGAAAAAAGGAAGCGAAAAGTTGCACGCGGCTTCAACGAAATGAAAAACTTTTATCAGTGTGCAAAAAAGGTTTGCGTTCCCACAGACGACAGCGTCACGTAATCCTTAAGGGGCTTATCAGAGAAGCCACAGCGAGCCAGGGTATAAGTTGGGGGCAATTTCAGTTGAATAAAGTTTGAGTGAAAAATGTATGTAATGAAAGGGAAATTTGGTAATGAAAAATTTTTTAAATCTGCCATATTTAGTAAGCAAACAAATTTTGTTAAATTTCATGTTTGTCTTTTGGATCAACTTTATCAAACTCCCCTCTTTTGTAGCTTTGAGTTCTCTTTCATATACCCCCCATTGTGTAGCTAGGTAAAGTACATGCACTAGCATAATAAACTTTCCCCCCTTTTGCCATAAAATTTCATTAACAAAAACCGAAATGTACCCCTTACACACTTCAATTATGAAAATGTTTTGTTTTAATCTTCAAAAAAGAAAACTCTACTCTAAATGTAAATAAAGCCCTCAGTGCGCAGTGTGCAGTATTTTAAAATGGAATACAAACACAGACACCCAACGTGTTCGCGCATAAATTAACGTATTGATGACATACATTTCTTTAATCTTCTCTTTGCAGGATCTGCCAAGAAACGTGATGTGCGCAATTTGAGTATATCACCAACAGATCTGGGTCCGCCACCTAAGACCCAACAAACCGCCAAGGGACAGTCGACGCGCAACAAATCATCAACCCCAACACCCACAACAATACGTAAGTAACATTTTTTGGAAATATTTTTAAATATTGGGAGCGGCGCCCTTGGCCCTCAGTTGGGAACAAAAAAAAAAACTCCCCTGGAGTTTAAAAAGTAAATGCGAAATCATTTCAATGAGTTGCCAAATTTTACCATGGTCCGCTCTATTCCCATTCCCACAGAGTGGTTAGAAAAGCTCACCAGCAGCTGCTGGCTGTTGCTGGTGCTGCGCTTGCTTTATGGTCTCCAGGCCACGCAGCATGCCCCAAATCAAGTTGGCAATCACATGGCCATCGTACATACACATAATCTGTGCGAAATGTGTTGGAAACTTTTCGTTTTGTATTTTGTTGACTCACTCTTGTGACTCATCCATACCCAATGAGAGGGCCTGAGTGTGGAATTGCACACATTCTTTTCCTAATTTAATCCTCAGAGGAAGGAGTTCCCAATAATTGGGGTGTAAACGTTGCATTTAAAGAAATTCCTACAAAATGAATATAAATGGCTAATTGAGGCTCAACACATTTATCAATATTATTCAGGATTCAAGATTAAATGACTTAAAGAAACCATGGGTCTTAAAATTGATCTTTGTAATTAGCAGTATTCAAATTGTATCGAATTTACTTTATACAATCATTTTAGCTCGGCTAAGAGCTGAGATGAAAACAGCGCTGCTATTACCAAAATCATGAAAACCAGCAGGATGCGAAAGAAAGACTTAAGTAACTTTCTTTTGGCTATACCTTAGCCAGTTAAACGCCTTATAAAACACTAGAGTATCTGAGTTTTTCGAAAAAATCAGCCCAGTCCAAGAACGAGTTCAAGGTTATCGGCCCTTACTATACCATAATTATACCCTTGCACAGGGTATTATAAAATTGTCCGGATGTTTGTATAGCATTGAAGAAAGCACCTCCGACCACATAAAGTATATATATTCTTGATCAGCACGATGCGCTGAGCTCAATGAGGTCGGTCCACAACATGCATTACAGTCGGCGCCCACGTAATGCGACATTCTAGCAACGTTTTGTATACACACTTGTAAATAGAAATTTTGTATTACAAAAATTCGAGTAGTTTTTGTGCATATAACAGTTGTGTCATACTTGAGACATTAGGGGAATTCTGCCTGTTTGTCACATTTTTGAACTTTTTTTATGTTATTTTTGCAATTTTAGCAACTTTTTGACTTAAAATTCTGGTAACACTGAACACGGTACAATAACAATATCCAGTGTTCCCAAAATTTAAGGTCCCAAAGTTGTTAAAATTGCAAAAAAAAAGGATTCAAAAAGGTGACAAATCGGCATCACTGATTAAGGGCATCAGTATATGGAGAAAATATTTTCACTGAATCTTGAATGACCAGTTTCAATTTATGTGCTGAACAGTGCACAAAATGAGCTTTTTCTTCAATTTCAAAGTGCCTTACCCCCCGCCCTATTATAAGATTTAAGTTTGCGAGCAGTCCAACAACAACCCCTTATTGATGAGGCTCCAGTCGGCAAGCCAGACACACACTGCATACATTTGCCCTTACAGTCGTCTCGATCGCGCATACTTCACCTGCTTACTGACTGCTTGAACGACTTACCAGCGCCCTGCGCTGATGCGCAAAGGATTTGTTGTTTTAATTCGCTTCGAAACGAGACAACTGTGTGCGGCTGGCGCCAAGAACCGAGGCAATTTTTAATGCCACGCATGCGCCAGTGGCAGTAAAATAACACTCGGAGCAATGGAAGCAAGGGCTTGCCCATCTCTGTCTTAAACAGACATACTAGATGGGGTGAAAAGTAAGCTCCGAAAAAAAATTGTTAATTTTTTTTTTTTTATTCAATGTAGTCTCCTTTAGGTCGATACACTTATTCCAGGATTTTCTAACTTTTTGATCCCGTCTGAAAAGTAATTTTCCGGAAGGTCTGTAAAATACCCTCTGCGCATCGATGATTTCCTCCCGCGAGCTGAATTTTTATTGTGAGCCATCTTTTGAGGTTTGGGAAGAGATAATAGTCCGAGGGAGCCAAATCGGGTGAATAAGGTGGATGGGGAAGCACTTGGAGTCCTAAATCGTTGATTTTAGCCATGGTTGTGAAGCTCTTGTGTACCGTATTTTTGGTCTGAAGTCAGCATACGCGGCACCCAACGGCAGGATAATTTTTTTATGTGCAAAATCTCGCCCAAAATATGTCGTGTACGCTCAGTACTAATCCTTGCGGCCTATGCTAGCGGATTTCACTTTCCGGTCAGCCAACAGCATTTCATGTATTTTTTGGACATTTTCCTGTGTAACCGCATCGGAGGGCCTGCCACTGCGGACTTCATCGGTAGTGGAGTTTCGGCCACCACGAAACTCTCGAAACCAATATTTCACGGTGTAATCTGAAGGAGCATGAGCCGCATAGTATTTATCCAACTTTTCTTTAGTTTTCTTCGCTGTTTTGCCTCTCAAAAAATAATGTTTTATGAGGGAACGAAAATCGTTTTTTGCCATGCTCAACATGATGTCAAACACGTCAACAACTATCAGGGCTGCATCGCGTTGAATTTCAACCTGGCTAACTAAATATGAATGGACTATAAGGAGCGATAATCATTTTTGCGATAGCAGCGCATTCTGGTGGTCAAGGCGGTTACTTTTCACCCCACCTAGTATGTACATTACAGCTCCATATATTCACTGTTGACAAAGTAGAATTCCAGTATTCATACACCAAGTGTGTGGAGTTGGACAGCACATTTATTTGAAATCCTCGTTACAATCCGATACAACTAGAACTAACAAGTACGCAAGGTTGTAAGATAGCTGCTTTAGAAGTCCATACACCAAGCGTCCACACACAAATTTCCAAATTATGTATCGTATACTTCCTCGCCAACATTTTCTCAAATGGTATATAGAGTTGTAATCTAAAGCCCAAGTGTTTTCTGTTATAAGCTCATTTTTCCGATTTCATCGAACTTTGTTTTGAAGTCGGGAAGATTACGAAAACGACCAAGCTTATGTTAAAGTATAAAGGCTTGTAATCGATACTTAAGGGCAGTGTTAGAGAGGTCGTCGATCTTGTAATGTGCTTTTGCGCCGCTGGCTTGTCAGTGTCGGGTACTTGGAATAGGAACGAATTATAGAGATTGAGAAAAAGAAAACAAATCTAAAGTCCACATTGAAAATTTTATTTTCAAGAAATTTTTATACCCGTTACTTGTAGAGTAAAAAGGGTATACTAAAGTCGTGCAAAAATGTATGTAACAGGCAGAAGAAAGCGTTTTCGACTCCCCCATAAAGTATATATATTTCTTGATCAAATTGATTAAAGCTCAGAAACAAAATTGAAAAACTGGATTTTCTAGAATAGGTATTTAACACCTAAATTTAAGGAGCCGAGAAGATCTTTAAGGGTATAAAATCGTCGACTCAGTCAAATATTAAATTCTTATAAATTTATATAAATTTTGTTCACAGAAGCCAGATTCCCATCCAAGTTTTATTTTACTTTTCTTTTTAAATACCCAAACACACGTGGGATATTGATAAGCAATTACCAAGTGGAAAAGCAACCGGATTTCTGTTGTTAATCCGTTCCACTTTCAAGCTGTGTGTGTGTGTGTGTGGGAATCTTAAAGGTGAGAAAATGCCGCTCGAGCTTAAGATTGGTTCGATCTTGCTCAATTATGCCAATAAAATTGTATTTTTGTTCAGCCAACTTGATGACATTAAGCGCCAGGTAGACGTGGGATGGTCAAAGCAATGAAGCTATTTGTTCATTACGTGGGACTATTTCAGGCATGTTTGGAATATTGAAGAGTGTAAACGGTCATTTATGTTACGTTTGCGTGTTGAAAGGCTGAGCTATCTTATCAATTGATAAGTTCAATGAACGCCTGACCGAAACTAGTGGCTACTCTTTGGGCAACTAGAAGTTGGGATTCAATACAAGCACAAGCATCGGTGGTTCAGTGGTAGAATGCTCGCCTGCCACGCGGGCGGCCCGGGTTCGATTCCCGGCCGATGCAAATGTATATTTTTTTTCATTTTTCCCCCTAACCCTCGCCTGGCCCGAGCCAATTGCAAGTGTGCATAAATTAGCTTTAATAGGGAAATTCTTTGTGATTAAGTTAAATTGCTAAAATGTCGCAGCATTATGTCGTTAAGAGAATACCCACTCCAGCCTCTACGATTCTGTTCTGTTCTCTTTTCTTTTGCCCTCTGGCTATTCCATTATTGTCGAAGCAAAAGAAGAAAAAAAGGCGTAAAAGCAACTAATTTAAATATACTCTTTGGCTTGGCGACTGATCGCGCATGCCTATTCAGTTATTTACATATGAATAAAAACACAAAACGGCGGTGAAACGTGTTTTGCATATTCAAATGCCGCCAAAGAGTACAAAAAGTAATTCAAAGTTGTTTGTGTTGGACTCACGCTCATGGGCTGGCATGCATCATGCAATTTAAAGCAATTAAACTGATCATAATTCGTACTTTAAAATCCCATTAAAAATAAATAAAAATTACGAAGAAAAAAAATAAGATTTGCATGCATCGGCCGGGAATCGAACCCGGGCCGCCCGCGTGGCAGGCGAGCATTCTACCACTGAACCACCGATGCTTCGTTGTCTTCCCGCTCGCCAAAAGGCAACAAAAAGCTAATTCAATTCATTGAAAACATATTTCTGCTCGTCCCACTTTTGAAATTCTATTAGAAAATTTTAATTTATGAGGTCAACAAATCTGGAAAATAAATGAGTTAATGGAATTGTATCATACGAAATTTGTGCGCGTCTTAATTCATTTATTTAATGAAATTGTTGCAAAATAAGGCACACATTTACTATATGTGTGAAAAATAGAGAAAAGCTCAGCTAAAATTAATGACTAGCCTCGTTTTCAACTCCACTTCCGCCAAAATTGTTTGATTTAGAGACCAAGTTTTGTCCTAATATCGGTTTAAAATCACTAAATTTTTGTGAAAGCGGAATTGAGAACGTCGGGTACTTTTTATACTCTTTACCAGAGGTACACAGAGTATATTTTTGAACAGGATAAGTTTGTGCAAAAGTATGTAACAGGCAGAAGGAAGCATCTCCCACCCTATAAAGTATATATATTCTAGATCAGCATCAACAGCCGAGTCGATCTAGCCATGTCCTTCCGTCTGTTTGTCTGTCTGTCCGTCTATCCGTATGAACAAACAGACCTCAGAGATTTTATGGAATGGTACTGAGATAGAAGTTTGACTTGTGCCCATGGGACAACGTCTTATCTATACAAAATTGGAGAACGGATTTTCAATTTTTAGACAAACGCCCACTTCTGGGCGCCCCGGCAATATTGGAAAAATATGTTATAGTCATGTCTCTCAGACTTTTATATATCGAAATAAAAGACTTTAAATGCACATCTATTGATACAAACCGATTCACATATAAATGATTTTTTCTTTCTGAAATAATGTGAAAATTGCAGATGTTCTTTCTGAGCTGAACCTTTTTGGAAACGAAAGGCGTCACAGGTTCGAGTATTGGTCGGGAGGTTTAAGATGTAAAATCGAAAGGCTTCGGATCGGAAAGCCGTCCTGCGGGTTTCGTTTTGTTATACCCTTGCAGAGGGTATTATAAAATTGTGCGGATGTTTGTAACGCATAGAAGGAAGCATCGTCAACCACATTAAGTATATTTATTCTTGATCAGTACGATGAGCTGAGTTGATTTAGCCATGTCCCTTTGTTTCTATGCTATCTCCTCCGTTAGTTTGAAAGGTATATTCACCAAACTGTGCACGAAGCCTTTTAGTACAAATGCGCTGCAAATTTGTCGGAACCTGCCGAATCGGATGACTATAGCATACAGCTATCATAGGAACAATCGGTCTAGAAACTAGTTATACCCTTGCAGAGGGTATTATAAAATTGTGCGGATGCTTGTAACGCATTGAAGGAAGCATCTCCGACCATATAAAGTATATATATTCTTGATCAACATGACGAGCTTAGTTGATTCAGCCCTGTCCGTCTGTCCGTCCGTCCGTCTGTCTGTTTCTATGCTATCTCCTCCGTCAGTTTTAAAGCTATCCTCACCAAACTTTGCACTAAGTCTTTTGGTACAAATACGCTGCACATTTGTCAGAAACGGCCGGATCGTATGACTATAGCATATAGCTGTCATAGAAACGATCGGTCGAAAAACTAGTCTTAGTGAGAAAAACTTTTTTGTTTTAATTGGAACGCCTCCAAAGTACGTATTTCTTAGTTTACTATCCCTTCCCATGATTTCACTAAGTTTGGTCGAAATCGGATGACTGTAGCATATAGCTGCCATAGGAACGATCCGTCGAAAATCTAGTTCTTGTGAGAAAGACTTATTTGTTTTGAATGGAAACGTCCCTTACGTTGGCATATATTTATTTTATATACTTTTACACAATTCTACAAAGTATTGTCAAATTCGGATGACTATAGCATATAGCTGCAGTACGAAATTTCGGGCGAAAAAGAAGTTCTTGTGAGAACTTTTTTTGTTTTAAATGGAATCGACTCCAAACTTCGCATATGTTAGTTTTTTATGCTTTTCCATGATTCCACTAAGTTTGGTCGAAAGAGACATCTATATAGTATGGCTCCAGTAGAAAAGTAAGGTCAGAAAAGTAGCCTATATTTACACTAGGAGTGCGTTATACGTTAATTGCTAACAGTAAGCTTTTTCCCAAGCAAAAAAAGCCAAATGTTGGCTATTAACGCATAACGCGTTCTTAGTGTAAATGTTGTGTCAATTAGAAAAACGTGCTGCGAGAGTTGTTAACTTTCCTCTATGTTAATTTCTAAGTTTTTATCCCAGAATCTGTAAATTTCTTAAGTTCTGACCCTTAAAATTTTTACGTTCATGGAAATTTCCACATACTGCTCTGATATAAATTAGCTTTTACAACATAATTCTTCACCTAGTCATAAGTCTAGACCTATTCCAATTAAATTTTGTAAAATCTTTCTTCTTCTGTTTTTGTCTCCAAGTTCAGTGCACGTTTTTGGCATTGGCATTCATAACATTGTAAACTCTTTTTTCGGAGCTTGGGTATAGCTAGAGGCATTTTTTTGCCGCCTAGACTTGTACTAGCCATTTATGGCTTCTGGTTTGTGTGTTGCGGTTAACATTGAATCGGCAGGCAGAGGCACGAGTACACGCGAAATTACCTTAAAAAATAAAAAACAATACAAATACGAAGAAAGAGAGACAACAGGCACATGAGGTCAGCAAATGGACAGCAAAAGCAAGTTGTGAGTGTGCAGCAAAATTATGCTAATTAGTTGAAAATGAAACCTGTCTGCGGGAGAGTTTTAAGAGAGGGCGCTGTCGCTCTCTTAAATGCTGTCAACTGCTTACACACTGCTTGCAGGGAGAACTCCGGCGTGCCGCTGCTGCTGCTTGACACAAAGTGCATAAAAATCATAATAAAACAGGTGTTTGCTGTCTTGTTGCACCTTGTTTGGTCTGATGAAAACTGGTTTCCTTTTTGAATTGATTAATTTGGTCAAATTATGGCGGGGCCGCCTGGTTATGTTGTGCTGCGCTCCCTGCCTGGTGACCAGGCAAAAGGCTGTGATAAAAACGAATTTGTAGAATTTGTAGACATCAAGTGGGCCTTGTCTAGAAAAGCCAAAACTCAATTGTGTTATTTATTCAAAGTAAAATATATATTTTGTTGTAAAAATGTGTTTGGGAAAATATTTCAATAAACTTTTAGGCCGCCATAAATTAGTTAGAAATGTAAACCATGGCACAGACTTGTGTGAGTGTCTGAAGATACGAATTGTGCTCGCTGCCTAAAAGTATGCAACTAAACTTTACTTCTTTCTCTTGCAGCAAAACGTTTGAATGCCACCCCAAGCCCAAAAGGAGCTGCCACGGCTAAAGCTATAACAACAACAACAACAACTAAACTGAATAAATCTTCGGCTGTTAAAAATTCCCCAAGTTTGGGCATTTGCGAAGGTAAGTCAAGTTCAATTGAATTTTATAATTGGAGCGCCAAGTGAAAGCTTATAAAAATTTCAACATTTCAAATCGAATTATCGCTTTGCCCAAATGCCTTTTGTTAAACATAGCAAACGTGTTTGGTTCGCGCTCTCGGGGACATTTTTGCGGTTGGCTGAAACTTTTGCTTCAAGTTGCACAACTTTTTTAATTAAAATTAATGCTACTAATTAGACCAGTGGGAGCTTACACTTGCCAATATTGGTACTACTTGTGTGCGTATTTCGAGTGTCGAGGCACGCCTCAATCGTGATGGGTTCAAAGGCTAAAGTCAGCTGTGGTTGTGGTGAGGGTCAACGTTTTGGAGGGCTAGGCAGGCAATAAGAAGAAGATATTCATTTAAGTTGGCCAATTATTCGAATGGCTTTCGTCTCTATGACTTGTTTGGCCAATTTGGATTAGTGTCAAAGATAACGACTTTTGTTAGTTGACTATTTAATTCCATTTTTGTTATAGAGTTCTTATTTAGCGTACTTTTTTTATGAGCTTTAACATTAATATAGATTAGAGATACCCACAGCTGGCTTAACAGGGTTGATGCCAGGTGCTTTGTGTGTGCCTTGGATTGGAGTGCCTTACAACAACATTTGTGCCCCACTGATAAAGACGATATTCTAGAGCAGGGGCAGGCAATTAATACATTTACATTCTTGCATTGGTGTGTGTGAGAGCAGCACAAAAATTGCTCTCAATTTCAGTAGCAACGACTGCGTCGCGGCGTAGGAGAGCATGCAACGCAGCGGCGCTTGTATAGCTTATTATGTGAGTGTCGGAGCAGCGCTGCTTTTAGATTTTTCCTATGCACACGAGATAGCAATGTCCTGACCATTCACAGTATCACAGAAATCTTTGTATGGCTGCAGCTACCGCAGCGATTGTTTCCTCCGTTCGAACTGTATGGTTTCGATGGTAAGGTCTTCTTTCGACTGTCTCACGCTTGGGAAAATTTTTAACAAGTCTCATTATGGTTCATCTGGTCGGAGGGTCGCCGCCAAACGTGCGCCTATACTCTCTTTGAACCGAAACTACGGACTCCAGGGCGTGATAGCTGCGGACAATTCAAATTCTTGTTTCAGTGTCCCAATTATCCAATTTCCAAAAATTTAAAGATCAATCTACAAAACAAAAAAAAATTAAGTAAATTCATCAAATAGAAAAAAAGTTATTCATTTTTTTTGTAGCAGCTTTCATCAGCCACCCTGTATGTAAATTTAGGAAAGTGTATTGGAAAACTCAACTATACGAAAAGAATTGCGATGTGCGAGAGGTCATACTTTCTTTACAAAAAACTTTTACACAACCGGTCACCTTTGACAGCTATTGGTGCTAGCTGTGAAATAGCTAGCCATCTAAAAGCTTCTCAAACTTTACCGTTCGGATTCGCCAAACTTTCGGTCTAGGTTAGGTTGAGGTGATTGAAGCTCAACAACAGGTTCATTGTGATAACATATAATCCCTAATTTTTACTTTTAGACAGTAAAGGAAGGGTCATCCCTTCTAAACCACTTTAAAAGCAGCACACATTTTGAGTAGCAAAGTATTCTCTATTTCAGAGACTGTTGAAATGTTTGGTAGGAAATGATGACCTACACAGTGAGATAGCAGATGCTGGACGCTTTCTGCAGTAGTCATTGTGGCTGATACCAAGCGTAGCGGCATGCCTGCCTAAAAGGCAGAGTCCTGTAAGAATTCTAACAAGTAGGGAGACATTCAGCCTGCCTAGGCGCAGTAGTGTTAAAGTTCTTTTAAAATTAAGAGTAGGCCAAGTGAGCCTACACTGTCAAACCCGACTATGTACCTGTGAAGTGCTGTCCCACTGTACAGATTCATTCATATAAATAAAAGCTTCTTTACTTATCACTTAGCACGGACATAAACCAAAGTTACTTTACTTATCACTTAGTAGGGACATGAACCAAAGCTCCTACATACAACTTTACCATGCACTAGAAAAGATGCAACATAGATCAAATCACCGTTACTTAAGCCTTTGTTTTCCTTATAACTCAACAATCGTTCATCCGATCCTTACCATTCCTTTGACGGATCAATAAATAATTATGATTACTAAATATGTCCAGAAGGAACGAACCTTCTATCTATAAGATTGTGGAAGATATGACGTTTTTTCCACATTGTGGATGCGGGAGTATAAGAAGAGTTTGTCCCATACATTCCGAACCTCTAACTTTTACCATCTCTGAGATCTGTGCGTTCATACGGACAGACAGACGGACGGACAGACGGCTGTTGATGCTGATCAAGAATATATTTTTACTTTATGGGTTTGGAAATGCTTCCTTCTGGCTGTTACATGCTTTTGCACTAAACTTAATCTACTCTGTGTACCTCTGGTAAAGAGATATCCGTCTGTCTGTCCGCATGAGCAAAAAGATCTCAGAGATGGTAAGAGATAGAGGTTTGACATGTATGGTACAAATGTTTCTTATACTTCTTATAGACCAACTTCTTAATTATAGACCAACCTGAACAGTAAAGTAAGTAAAATGGCTTGACACAGCCCCAAAGGGCCAAAAGTCGAGCCTTTCTCAATCTCTTGGCTTATGCGCTTTTAATTTTTGCACAAGAGACAGGGACCTACAGCTTAACGCCGAATCCTAGTGGCAGTTTGAGAAGCTTTTCATAGCTAATTACTACAAATCTGGCGCCAATAGCAGAGAGGCGTGACCGGGTGTAAAGTTTATTCAAAGAAAAAACTTTTCATTAGATGTTTCGAGGCGGGATCGAACCCACGACCTCTTGCACAGCGGTCGCGCACACTAGCCGCTGAGCCATCCGGCCACATGAGCTGAGCTGACAAAAACAGTGTTGCCAAAAAGAAAGTTGATAAAAATTCACCCTTTATATGAAAATTTGTATGTAACAAAGTAGGCCTAGCATAACTCACAAGTCAAGGGTTTTTTTCTGTTGCCTAAATAATTTAGTTTTTCATTTTGCCTTGTCCAGTGCAGACGTCTAGTCTATTGATTATAATTTCCGCTTTCGGATCTTTTTTTTTATGCAGTTTTTTTTATATTTTATAGTTCTTTCCTCTCATCCGTCCCCAACAAATACGCATTTAAATGTTGGAATATCCGATTTTTCAGCCATTGGAAATTGTATTTTTTTTCTTATTAATTTTACTGAAATGTTATTTCGAGCATACGATTCGTATAGCCTGATTTGTTTTCAGCGACCGAAATTACAACTTCACAATCCAATTGTAGGTCGAAATTTAAGTCAAAGACTACCTAATCTGGGCATCGCTGCTTTAGTCGCTTTATCTGTTCTTTGATTTCATTCTCATTAATCGGACGAATAGTACAGGGTGGACCAAATACGAGAACAAATCGCGATATGTTGATCTGCTCTTCGTGGCTGAGTCCGCTTGAGAACTGATTAACAGCCTTCATCTGACTATGTCCAGCATATTGAGAAAGTCTGGTGGAAAAGCTATTAAATTATTTAATTCATTTAACACATCAACAGCATCAACTTGTGTCTGTCTTTAAGGTTTTGTCCCAAATATTAAATTGCAAATATCAGCAAAATCATAAATTTCACAAGTTTATTTCGCATGACAAGTCAAATAAAATAAAATGTAAGCAAGTAGAAGAGAGCACACGAAACTCCCAAGTAAAAACAAACAAAAACAACTTTGCATTCATTTTTTTTTTTTGAGGCTTGTGTAATTCATTTTGGAATATTCAGAGGCGAAGCGTGAGAATTGAGTTTTATGGCAAATATTTATAAGCAAAAAAAAAACGGGAAATTGTATTAACTATGCAATCATAATTGGAGGAAATGGAATTTAGGAAACTTTCTACAATTGAACAATTGTGTTACATAATCAAGACTTTCAAATTTCAATCAATTTCAAATCACACTTAATTCGGTTTATAAATTGAGGTCAGAATTTGGCTTTTGGCTATTTGTCGCTTAGTAAGATTCAATAAAAACTTGTGTGGCCATAATTATACAAAAGAAGAAAAAAAAAAAAAACACTTTATAGTGCTGGCTTCTAACTGGAGCGTGGCTTTTAATGAGCTGTTCAGTTCTGTGTTTTCGTTTCTCTAACGTTTTTGCATGCCAGTCAATGGCCAGGCCAAAAATCTACACCGTTTTATTGGCCAAGTGTGACGCGAAAGTCATGGCGACGATTTTCAAATGACAAAGTCTACAATTACCCACGACAACCTTTTTTTTCTCTTTCATATGCAAAAATGACAAAAGACAGCCGCCGCCGCTGTCTACAAGGCGGCAAAAATAATCAGCGAAAGGGGAAAATTGTTAATGAAAATGCCACATTGAATTTCTGAGAAATCTCAAAACACATAGGCCTTATAAAAGCCCCCCCTAGTTTCACTATATTTCTGTCTTATTGGTATACAATGAGTATGGAGTATAAAGCTTATGACCATAATTAATCCTAAGCATTGTTTTCATCTTCAATAGCCACCCACTCTGATGTAGCTGCTTCTGTATGACCCTTACTTACACACATACAGGTGGCTCAGCATAATGTTGCCCCCTTTTTCATAATGTCATAACTTGTTTATGCCGCTACACGCTTGTTGCTCTTTACAACAAATTTGCTTTGATGTTCAACGAGTTGCGCCCGTTGCCGTCGCGTTGCATTTTATTCTTGGCGCGTTGGTGTATGCCTCAGTGCTCCACTGCCCCTTTGCCCCACTCACTAATGTGCTTAGCTCATTTAAAGTTAAATTGTTTGCTAAATGTCCCACACGTTGGGCGCCAATTTTGGAATTTATTGCTTTCACACACCAAAACTCACTGCGAGTCAGACAGACACAATCAATTAAGTTGTCATTAATTGTTACTTTTTCCAAATCTTTTTCAACGCACGCCAACTCTTTTTGGTTGGGTAGGTTGAAGCTGAAGCGTTGCCTTGCCCATTATTTGGCGGCTTGTTTTCACTCTAATTTATTGCCCACAACACACACACACACACATCAAGTTCATTGATGTCTCTATGGCCATTTTTCACGCTTTTACTCAATTTAATTGACACAAACTTTTTGTCAACGGCACGCGTCGAGTCCCTTGACCCCTCCCCGCATCATGGCAAAAAGTTAATAACAGACTTCATTTGAAATTAAATACACCAACACCACGCACCTTTCAGCATACTTTTACTTTTCTGCCAGGCGTAACCAGAGCCATATATAGAGAGTATATAGCGTCTGAAGATCGTTTCCATTACACATTTACCGATTGCAATTCATTTTATTGCCCACATTCATGCATTGTAAGTATTAAACATCAAATGTTGTTTAGGTCGTGTTTTTGCAAGATTTTTCCAGCTGTGTGGTCGATCGGCCGTTCAGAGCCGGATGTGAATATAAATGGAAAAATTATTAAAAACTAAAACCTGCAAACAATTTTTCCACGAATTTTACAAAAATTGTACCAACAACTTTGAAAAAGTATTTCCTAACAAAGTAAATTAGGTTTTTCATATCAAGTTGTAGGAACCCTGTAGTTTAGCTGCACCGGTGCGGTACTAACGAACCCCGTAGCTCTTCGTAGTGAGCACTCGCCACCAGACCAACCACCAGCCATGTATTTGCCTAACGATTTTTGTATGGGAATGTCCGGAAAACGTACCGATCGGTACGACCCTGCATTACCAGTCGTTAGTGTGGTGATGGGTGCGCACTATAGTTCAAATACTAGACTATCGCTCTGATGCATTACCTGTCGCTAACGACGCCACACTTACAATATATGTATCCATTATCCATTATAAATATTCATCAAAAAAGACAAGCACATTCGATAACAATAGTATTTAGAATAATCCCGCTTTTTCTTGAACTGTAAACAGTGGTGTCCAGTATTCCTATGAACAATTTGTGTTCACTTTATAAACGGTCATATTTCAAGATCATTCATTCTCTTCCAACCAAATTCCAACACAAAACCAATTCTCGTTGTCCTATAGAAATCTCTTTCAGTTGGTTTCAAACCTCTCGTATTTTGTTAGAAGATTTTGGCAAACCAACCAATACACAAACCTACGAAAAGCGACTTCACGAGCCCACGCAATTTAGCACTGTTTTGGTTGAAGGACCATAATCTTACACACACATTATAACTAGACTTTCGAACTAGACTTTCGGAAAAACGAAATCTCTCGAAGTTCTGGGACACCGTCGGATTTCTCGAGCGATTTGCAAACCAACCGAAGCCAAAATCTCTACAGATTTCCAGGACACCCCCGATTATGTTCATTTTTATACCCTTGCAGAAGGTATTATAAAATTGTCCGGGTGTTTGTAACGTATTGAAGGAAGCATCTCCGACCAAATAAAGTATATATATTCTTGATCAGCACGACGAGCTGAGTTGATTTAGCAATGTCCGTCAGTCTGTTTCTATGCTATCTCCTCCGTCAGTTTGAAAGCTATCTTCGCCCAACTTTGCACGAAGTCTGTAAGTACTTATACGCTGCACATTTGTCGGAACCGGCCGGATCGGTTGATTATAGCATATAGCTGTCATAAGAACGATCGGTCGAAGAACTAGTTGTAGTGGGAAAAACCTTTTTTGTTTTCAATGGAAACGTACCTTATGGCATATACTTATTTTTCATACTTTTACACAATTCTACAAAGTTTTGTCAAAATCGGTTGACTATAGCATATAGCTGCAGTACGAATAATCGGTCGAAAAAGAAGTTCTTGAGAAAAGCTTTTTTGTTTTAAATGGATTCGACATGTTAGTTAGCTATGCTTTTCCATGATTCCACTAAGTTTGGTCGAAATCGGACATCTATATAATATAGCACCCATAGAAAAGTAAGGTTCGAAAAATAGTCTTTTAAAGCTATCCTCACCAAACTTTGCACGAAGTTTTTTGGTACAAATACGCTGCACATTTGTTGGAACCGGCCGGATCGGATGACTATAGCATATAGCTGTCATAGGAACGATCGGTCGAAAAACTAGTCTTAGTGAGAAAACCTTTTTTAATTTTAATGGAAACGCCTCCAAAGTACGTATTTCTTAGTTTACTATCCTTTCCCATGATTTCAGAAGGTTTGGTCGAAATCGGATGACTATAGCATACAGCTCCCATAGGAACGATCGGTCGAAAAACTAGTTCTAGTGAGAAAAACTTTTTTGATTTTAATGAAAACGTCCTTATCATTGGCATACACTTATTTTATATACTTTTACACAATTCTACAAAGTTTGGTCGAAATCGGATGACTATAGCATATAGCTCCCATAGGAATGATCGGTCGAAAAACTAGTTCGAGTGAGGAAAACTTTTTGTTTTTAATGAAAACGTGCTTTTTATTGGCATATTCTTATTTTATATACTTCAACACATTTCTACAAAGTTTTATCAAAATCGGATGACTATAGCATATAGCTGCAGTATGAATGATCGGTCGTTTTTGAACGGTATGTCAATACAGAACGAGAAGTTTACATTTCATAAAATTGGAGAGCGCGGTCTGTCGGAAAAGCAGATTCGTGCTGCAAGATATGCTGAAGTCCCTTGTCGAATGTTCCATATTAATTTACGATCCGAACAGGAAATTCAAACAGAGTTTTTGTACCTTCTATCTATAAAAATGCGGGAGATTCTGACGTTTTTTCCAATTTTGCGGGGGCGGAAAGGGGCGTGTCAAAAATTGAAAATAAACTTGATCTGCCTGCAGGTATAAGAAGCATATGTCCCATACATGTCAAACCTCTATCTCTTACCATCTCTGAGATCTGTTTGTTCATACGGACAGACAGACAGACGGACATGGCTAGATCGTTTCGGCTGTTGATGCTGATCAAAAATATATATACTGTATAGGGTCGGAGATTCTTCCATCTGCCTGTTACAAACTTTTGCACAAACTTAATATACTCTGTGTACCTCTGGTACAGAGTATAAAAACAGTTATTAAAAATTCACGGTTGGTACTAGAAGTTTAAAAAATAATCGTAAAATTACCTTTTGTTGGTGATCTTCAAAACTGCATACTTGATATATAAATTCCATTCCCCTTAAAACCCGCGGCTATGCCCTTTGTCAAATCATGTAGTAACGGGTATGCCTAAAACTCTTAAGTTTGAAGTTTATTAAGTAATTGCCGCTAGCGAAGCCATTTGGACCACTGTGCGGAGGTAGTGTTCACTATAGTCATTTGATTTTCAAACAGATTAGATGGACTTAAATTTTGACTAAAAGTTAAAAATACATCAAGCAATTCACATTGAATGCGCATTAAAAAGAAAAACGATACAGGAATCGAATATTGAGTGGCTTAGAAATCTGTGGATGGCTCCACAGGGAATTCGATACGCACCATGAAACATAACTGAACAAAAGCTAAAATTATTTAGCAAGAAGGCCCGAAAGCTGATATTAGAAACAGGTCTTCTGTACTGCATTACTCACTATAGGCACTCCTGATTGATTCGAAATAAGTCGAGCAATTCACATTGAATGCGCTTGCTCGAGATAACATTTCGGTAAAATTAATAAAGAAAATAAAATTATAATATCCAATGCCTAAGGCGATGGTGCCTCTGGGAAGTCCACCTTTCTCAAGCGCTACGTCAGCGGAGAATTCGAAAAGAGGTATAAAATATAAGAAACTGAATAAAAAAAAAATCAAATTATTTAATAAGAAAGTCCGAAAGCGGAAATTTAAGTTACTGAAGGCACTCCTAACTATTTGCAATAGTTTCCAAACTAAGTTGAATAATAAGAATATTAAAAATTATAGTTTATTTTGTTTTTTTTTGAGCAACCATCAGACGTCTGTATTGCACAAGGCAAAATGAAAAACTAGATTAGGTAGTCTTTCACTTAAATTTCGACTAAAAGTTGGAGAGAATACCCCTGACTTGGATCTAAGCACTAACTACTCGTTCGAGTCCACCGATAGCAAGGATTCAAGACAAGAACAATAAAAGATAAAAATAAAAAGAAATTTTGGAGCAGCCAATAGACTAGACGTCTGTATTGCCCAAGGCAAAATGAAAAACTAAATTATTTAGTCAACAGCAAATAGCCCTTGGACTTGTGAGTTAGGCTAGGCCTACTTTGATTGAAGCAAAATTTGATTTCTACTTTTTTACTAATTTTACTTTACATCAAATTAATTCACATCTGGATAGAGGCCTTTACTCTTTGCAAATATTTAAAGTTCAATATTTCCCAAAATCAAAAACTAACAGCCATGCTCCCATTTTCGAATTCGCAAAAGTTTTGCGATTTGGAGAGCAAATTTGAACTAAAAACCGGCTTGAAATCGAAAAACTTTTGCGAATGCGAAAATGGGAGCATGGCTGTATATTATTTTGAACACTGTTTTCTGCGGCAATTCAAAAGTGGGTAGCCCCATGGGCAATTTTTGTACAATTACAAACACATTTCTGTAGCTACAATTTTATATTTCTTTTTGCTGTTTTATTTTTTGCATTTCACTTTACATAAGCTTGTGAATTTGTTATTTCTCTCTTTGATTTGCTTTTTTTGTTGTGGTGGCTTTCAAGTTGAAGTTGGCAAAGTCTTCGGCGGTCGTCAGCAGCGGATTGTGTGAAGTTAGTCGCGCGCCGCATTTTCAAACCAACAGACGTGTGTGCTCGGGCCTTGTTGTTGTAGTAGCAGTCGTATAACACTTTACAGTTTGACAAGCAGTGTGTTTTCTCCACAGAGCCACTGCGCATGAGCTGCCATTTGCTCCCCCCCCAAAAAAAAAAAAATGGGCCTCAACGAATTCGTCTCACTTTTCTATGGTTCTTCGCAAAATCTGGATGCCAACAAATCGGCATCCATATCAACATATTCTTTGCCCAGTGTCGCGGATGTGAAAGAGTTTCGTCAAATGTTAAAAAATCATAAAAATGTGCAAACCAAAAAATATAATTACAAAGATTATCCCAATGAAGTGAAATATGGCAAAAATAACATAATGATGGGGGTGGGTGGTGGAGGTGCAGGAGGAGCCGGAGGCGGCGGCGGAGGACTAGCTGGTTGTGCTGTCAATAACAACAAACACAACAACAACAAACCGAATAAAGTGATGCCCGCCACCAGAATACCAACAAAAACTGCCACAATTTCTATTTCTACTTCAACTTCTGGTGATTTGGATTTGTATCGCTCGTTTGGCAAAAAGTCCACCTCCACTTCGTCCAGTTCGTTCCTTTGGAACTCATTTCGTCTGCCACGCAAACAGAAATCATCTTTGGCTAAGCCAGATGCCGGTGAGTTGAGTCTCGAAATGTGGAAAATCAATTCAAAACTGCAGCCAATTGCTAATTGGTATAAAATAAATTTTATTATCTTACGGACTGACCCACTTACATGGTAGTCACACAGCTTGACTCTTAACAGAACAATGGAGAGATTGTTTGGTTTTTGCCGGAGGCTTTGGGTTAATAAGAACAAACCAAAGCCTCCAGTCAAAATCTTATCCAACTGTTTTATTATTTGTGTTCTAACTCCAATTAAATTTTATTTTTTTTTTGTGGCCATTTGCTAGGCGTTGCCAATCCGATTTTGGTTTTTGCCTTTTCATTGCTTCAGCTTAATTGTTAAGTTTGTTTTATGCCTAAAATAAACATAAGAAAAATATAAACTCTAATTACTAAAAATGTATACCCTCTTTTGCTAACTCATGCTGATGCTTGGATTTGCAGCATAAAAGAAACTTTATTTATTGGGGACAAAAATGACTAAAAATACAAAAAATAAAAGTAAATTCGCCATTTTTTAAGAGAAATTTAGGTAGCTAAAGCTTTTTTGTTGGATCAATGCATTACAACATTCGAAGTAGTTCAAGCAAGCAAAGATAAAAAGCACCAGGAATTATCAAAGTCCTTGACGAGTTCTTGAAACACGCCAACAATCAATTTATAGTAACGATAACTGTGGCTTATAACAACTTAGCTATAATGGGAAGAGCGTCCCAGAAAGTTCTAATATTCTCAAAAACGGCGTCCCGGCATGTAGATCAAGTCTTGTTCTTGAGTGCAAACATAAAAGATTCGATATATCCGTCTATAATCACGATTTCAAAATCGAAATTCTTCAAAATTTAAGAACGAACACATTTTTTTCAAAGGCGTTCGTACTTAAATTCGTTCTGTGTTCTGCATGGGTGAATCTTCTTTTTTTTGCCTCACAATTTACGGTCGGCCGCTGCCTATCCCCCATCCTGTCGAGCGTTCCAAGGGACACTCCCAGGTTCGTTCCGCACCTGGTGCGCATCCCGCGCGGGGAATGCCTCAACTCTCGCATGCCGATTGTACACGCTGCTGGGCGTTATCATCCATACGGGTACATGTTATCCAGCGAGCCGTGTTGTTTTATCGCTTGACTAGGTCAGTGTCCCAATAGAGCTCTACGTTCGCGATTCATTCGGATGCGAAATCCCGCCAACGTTTAGGGTCCTAAATCCTCCGAAGAACTTTTCCGAACCGCCATTGCCGCCTCATCTGTCATTGCCATTCCCCGTATAGCAGGACTGGGATGATAAGCGACTGTATAGCGCATTCGTTCCGAGGGGTCTCGCTCTGAACTCCTTATTGACCCGTAATCATCGGTTTGCAAGAGTAATTCTTCTTCGGATTTGACTGGTGTGTTGCGCTGGTTACGTCGTTCCGAGGTGACAAATTCTTAACAACTTAGTTGTAGTCTCCCATTGAACAGATTGTCCAAGGTGACTCTGCGCGTTGATGTAGGTACTTCGTCTTATCCTCATTACCGCTAACCATAAGTTTTGACTGCTTCAATCCGAGAACGCCTTTTTACCACAGATTCGTTCGATGATTCAATATCATCGCTGCTTGTTATCTCGGTGATGGTCCGTTCGTGCTTTGGCCTGCGCAGTTTATCGGGGTTTCGGGCTCGGCGGTCTTCCTATTGACGGAGCTTGTGTGCTTCTCAACGTCACAGCACGTCGACGTACTTGCTGGAATCCAAAGGTGACAGGGCTTCAAAGAACTTGACTTACCGTGTCCGGCTTGTAATCAACAAAGGTGTGGGCGGGTGAATCAAGCTATCCAAACTCGACTTGATCCCTTAGTAGGATGAAATCCAGTAGGCCCGATATAGTTCTAAGAACGACATTCGTACTTGATTTGATCTTGAAATTGGTTTGGTGTAATTACGCACGAGATAAAATTTTACACACATTCATATTTTAGCTGCTCACTGCACATATGTTGGAACCGCGAGGATCGGATGGTTACTTCTAAACTTCTGCACAGACGAAGTTAGCTTTGCTTTCTCGTTATGAATTTGATAAGAATCTATATATTAATACGCTAAAAAATTTTCATACGAATGTACGGCCCCCTTTTTAGCATAGTAAAACATATTCAATTAACCCAAAATTTATACCATATGTTTGTATGAGTTTTTAGACCCCGCCATTGCAAAAAAAAAAAAAATTAATTGCAATTATTTATTGTTTTAGATCGAATCAAAAGTTGTACCAACTCACACACACTTTACACAGATAGGTGAGCCAACCAACGCATTGTTTTTGTTTCAAACAACAACAGCAACAGGATAACACACACTATGTGCTTTGCTCAGTTGTATTTGGAGATTTGTAAACAGAGAGAGTGGCTCTCAGAGTGTGAAGAGACGATCAACGGGAAAAAAGCTCTTACGCATATGTACTTTGTTTTTGTTTTAAGCAGATTTACAGTCGCTGGTCTAACTGAAATCCAATTGACAAGAAATTTTTGTGCGAGGCATGTGCTGCTAATAAAATGTATTTCGGAGCGTAAACAATAATTAATATTGTTAAAAAATTTGTTATATTGCTAATCCTATTGATATGTTCGTCTTCCATTTAGCATAGTAATGTTGGAATGAGTATTAAGAGCAACAAAAATTGTATTTATTTATTATTTATTGATTCATAACGAATCAAAGATACATACGGTGACATGCAGATGGCATTAAATTCAATTGACTAAAAAAATTAGTGCGAAAATAGTCAGTATTGTTCGGGAAATTCGATGAGATGACAGGAATGGTACTTTATAAGGAAACATACAATTCGGTGCCGATCAGAATTGGAGACTGTGCTGTGATCTTAAGGTCGAATCGGTATTACATCAAATGCAGTTATCCTGTCTTATAGTAAGTCAATTGTACAGCAAAAAGGCTAAGGCTTCATCTTCGGTTGAAGGAATCCGTTTTTATGTCCCCGAGTGTTCGTTATCTAAGATTTATCTGGCATTTTTAAGGTTTGCTACAAAACAAACGACAAATCCTTATCCTTAGTTTTATTTGCGGAAACTGATGTAGCGTGTAGAAGAGCGTAAGCATCGTTCTTTTTTGAGAAATCGGTTACAATTTTTCTCTTCAGGCTCGATTTTCCATATGTCAAACGTAGCCGACCAAGTTTATTTTTAGTGTAATTCTTCTGAGCCATATCTTTATTTATTATAATTGTTATAGCCTTTAGATATATTTCATGTTTTTCTTTTCAAATCAACCCATGTGTTTTTGTAGTCCTTTCTTGACAAAATGTTGAAAATCATGCATTTCCCATTTCTTTTCGGTTATATTTATACCCTGTTCCCATTGAAAATGGGAAAAGGGGGATCATGAAGTTGTGCAAAACTATGTAACAGGTAGAAGGAAACACTTGCGTCCCTATAAAGTATATATCTTGATCAGCATCAACATCCGAGTCGATTTAGCCATGTCCGTCTGTCCGTATGAACGCGTGTTTCTCAGAGACTATAAGAGCTAGAGCCAAAAAATTTTGCATGGATAGGTGTATACCCGATTAATACGGTTTGTTCAGATTTGGAAAATTCCCCCCTCCCCCTTTAAGCGAAAAAACTGCAGAGCATAAAAAGAAGCCCAACATCTATTCTGAAAAGATCAAAATCGGACAATAAACACCGAAGCTAATCGAATAATTTTGCTTTGGAGAGAGGGGGGTGTTGCATTGTCGTTATCGCGGGGCCGCAGCGTTTGTGTGTATTTGGAGTGTGTATGTGAGGTTGTATAGTGTGGAAAACACACGAAACAAGGAACAGGGTATTTTGTAGTGGGGCAGTTTTTTTTTTGGAAGTAGACGTTTTTTCAATGCCTAGTAACAGACCATCCGTTGCTTATCGTTTCCAAACTTCAAGCATTTCTATAAGGCAGAAAACGACTTCGTCTGCAACTACTCAATTTATCTTGAAATGGCGCAAATATGCGCAAAAACTTTTAAAATCATTTAATTGTGCACATGTTGAAGATTAATTTGACACTTACATATGCAGTGGATTGGACTGGATTGACTAGTTTTGCTCTACAAAACAAAAACTCTTTTAGTTTAGATCGTACCAAAAAAACACCACAATAACAACACTAAAAACAACTACAAAATAAAAGTCAACTTACTGTTTTCTTAACAATCTGTTTCCAAATACTTCGAAATTTGTTTTTCCATGGCTGACGCAAGCTGTACACTTTGCAACCCTGAGTCAGCCACAGGGATGACCCAAAAAATTTTTCTGGGTTTTTGAATCCTTGCTGATGTATTTAGAATTAAGAAAAAAAACCAAACACATGAAAAAATATATTTTATTTTTGGCAAAAAAAGGGCTTTTTCGACCAATGTGCTTGACTATATATTTAACTCTTATAAAACACCTTTTACCTTCTGGACATCAGAAGACTTTGCAAATCCCAAATCCAGTAGGTCTTATAGTTCGCTTTTCTTATTACTATAAAAGCAAAGTAAAAACAAAACCACAAGGCAAACAGGTTTCCCCGGTTCTATCAAAATGTTCTCTTAGTGTACTTTCTTCAGGGACTTTTAGGGTTTTTTGAAATGGTGTCCTAGGTTTGTAAAATTAATTATTTTTGAATGAAGAAGATCAATGCGCCAAAGGAAAATCGCCTTATCTTCTAAATTTCTAAAGATGTACTTTAATTCCCATTAATTGTGAAGTGAAATGGAAATTCTCTTAGCTTTCTTGGACAACTGCGCATGTGTTTTCAAAGGATGCAACAAGAATAGCATCTCCATTGCCGGTGGACCAATATTGATTTTTTGTGTGAGTCCCTAAAAGTTGACAAAAATATCTCTCCTCTACATACTTACCAACTACAAACAATAACAAACATGATGACTCATCAGCAGGGTTGGAGCCGGAGCTACCCCAACAACAGTCACAGTCACTTTCTCTCGCTCCCTCACTTGGTGGGAAGCATAAAAATTGCATAATGTACTTTCTGTCATTTGACACACTGACACTCTTAACTTCGGAGACTCGCTCTCGCTCTCTCTCTCTGAGAACATGCGCAACACCACTGTTATACACTGCTTGTTTACAGTGCTGCTCAAACTGTACCAAAATATTGAAATGTGTTTTTTTTCCATTTGATTAATTGCCTTAAGGCCTTATTTCAAGTGGTTTTGCTTTCATTTCAAAATACCAAAATTATTGACCAATAAATACAGTTCAAATATGAATTAATAAACTCAAATGCCGAAAACAATTAAATCCCCAGAGTTGCGTTAATTAACGGTACTCTCGGGGGCTGCTGCGTTAGCTTAACAAACTGTGACCGCATGTGAGCAACAGCAGCAGCAGCAGAAGCGGCTACAGCAGATGCCTCCAGCTAATGGAGTCAAGTGCAGACCATGTAGCGGTAATTCAGACCAGACCAGAGCAGAGCAAGACGCAAGTGTGCAACAAAGCGCAACAAATTGTGGCTAACACAACGGTGGCATGCAGAATTGATTGATAAACGCCTTTCAGTCTCAAGTTGGCTTTTTGTATATATGCACTTTTTTTTTTGTGTTTGGCTGTCGGCCAAGTAAGCCCAATGGTCAACATGGGGCGTATGCGCAATCATTTGCATACTTAAGTTGAGATAAGCAAATTGTGGATAATGTTGCCAGTGAGCTACTTGCATTGAACTTGTTTTTTTTTTTTGGTTTTGTTTTGTATTTTGTGGAAATGCCTGTACACTCAATAGCCTTGGTGGTAGCCATAATTAAGGTCGTGTGCCTGTTGCTTGCCTGCAATAATATGCACAAAAATAGTGAGCTTTTTTTAAGCCAATCGATTTGTAATTTATTTGATTTAAATCTAGCAAAAATTATTTTTGATTATTCCTTGATATTGCAGCACCGCCACACAACTCAAAAATTTACTCTGTTACTTGAAAGTTTTTGTAGAAGATGAGAAATCGGCACTCAGTTCAATAGTTATCTGTTCACTTGTTCATCGTTCAATAAGTTTTTATTTCCGGATCATTTTTCTGGGGCTATTGGAAATGGATGAGCTATTCTTGCAAAAAAAAGTCATGTCAAATATTTTTGGAAATTTTGAAGTATCTATAGATATATCGAGCCTTCAATTTAATTTAAAATCATTTTTGTTAAGTTTCTACCTCAGAAATTGCATGTAGACGAAAGAAAAACGATCGAAATTAAACCGAGCTGTTCGCAATTCGGAATCATCGCATGCGCAGTTCTGATCGAAATTGTCAAGGCTGCCTTATGGCTGAATTAAAATTCGATAACGATTCGAACATTCATTCGAAAAGACAATCGATTTCTATTTCACTCGGAAACGGGAACACCAAAATGAAAACGATTGGGAATTGCGATCGTTTTAGTTATTCATTTCACTCGGAAACGGGAATAGGCCCCTATGAAACGAAATGAGAGTCAAGCCATAAACCGAACCAGAGTGTAACCGAAACGGACAACTAATTTTATCTACAAAATATTTGCTGGTATCGAAGAGTGGTTTCCGAGTTCTATAGTTTACAGACAAGCATCAAAAAGCGACTTAACTTAATACCAATTTACAATTGATTGTCATATCGAAGGTATGGAAAGTTGATGTCATTCCGAATGTATTCACAGTCCCTCCAATAAGGACCAAGATTCGAAGAAAAATTATGAATTCGATGTTTCTAAAATCTAGTCTTAGATTCGAATCTTTACCTTCACTACGGATTCGAACCTCTCGACCGAAAAACTGATTTGACGGGTGACGCCTCTTCAAGAGTAAAAAATAGCTAATTTTCTGCAATTTTGTAGTTATTTTTCGCTTAAAGCTAGGTACGGAGAACCCCAAACTGTTTGTGCGCACAAAAAAACTTAGTGTGCTGAGATAGCCAAAAATTACCAAGAAGCCAAATAAGGCGTTATTGGTATTTTTAAAGGTACGGTCACGCTTTTCCCCGGTTTTCAAACAATTTTATGAGGATTTCAAATCGCATAAAAAAAAAAATTTTGTATTTGAAATGAAGATCGGTAATGTCCAATGTCGAAGCCTGGATTCAGTTGTCCTCCTATATTACAGATTTTGTATCTGAAAACTCAAGTTTTCATTTATGACGCACAAATTGCCTTGGATGTGGAAGTCAGAGCATACAAGAAGCAGACGATAGCGTTTCAGCTGCCATATTTGAAAGATTTGCTAACGATATGAGTATATCGACAATGCTAAGTGAGATTGTAAGATCTAATGTGATTTCACCAATAGTTTCAGGCACAGAAGTGTTTTTTCAAAACTTCCAAATGAGAACTAACAACGCACAAATTGCCTTGGATGTGGAAGTCAGAGCATACAAGAAGCATATTTAAAAGATTTGCTAACGATAAAAAGGAGTCATCAAAATTGACACTATATTGTCATCAGTTTGAAACTATTTGAGTATCAAATTCTCTTTAATACTCCAAGTATCAAGTTGATATTTCGAACGTATTAAAATGATATTTCGAAAATATCAAATTGATACTATCTAGTATCAGGCTGACACTATTTTGTATTAGTTTTTTGGTATCAATTTGATACAATTATCATTTTGACTGTCAAACTTTTGGTACCATTTTCATACTAGCTTTTCTCAATTTAACACTTTTTGTTATTAAGTTTGAAGTCCCAATTCAGTTATAAGCAAACTGCCATTAAAACTAAAACTTTCTTATAAAATGTATAATATGATAATGGGAAACATTGTACTTTCACATTTCAACGCGTATGTTATTGAAATACAGAAGTCACTGTAAGGAAGTGCATCAAGCGAACCTTATTGACATAACAGTCTGCTCTTCTGATTTGGTGCTACCCCAATTGCGATGGCATGATCATCCCAGGTCGAGAACTTTCTTTAGTAATGGTTTTGAAACCCCAGCGTATGCGAAACACGCCTCAACTGGAGCTGACTTTGATTATCTCATCTTGGATAGAGCAGAAACAGCGTGGAGTACGTCCTCTGTAAAAAAAGTTATATTTGTTATTTACAAATGTGTGCAAGGAACGATATACATATGTTTAGCTGCTCACCTTTTAAATATAGAGCATGTGCTCTATATTGAAATAAAGCAGTCTAGTTTTTAGCACGTCGTCATGATGTGTTTGCACTAAAATCAAAACAATTAATGTCAATCGTCAAGCGCCTACTGGTCCACTAGCTCAGTTGCTTCGTTTTACATATGTTTACATAACATTTCGAATTTCCGAACTTTCATAAAAATGTGTTTGTTGCAAATTTATACTTTTGCATATCAAATTAATAACCAAAAGATCATTTTGACACTCTCTAGGATTATATTGATACTAAAAAAACGATACTGGTTTTTGTTTAAATTTGAGACAACGTGTATCAAATTGATATTGATACCAATTTGTTTGGGTGTAAGAGAGATTTTAAGATCTAATGTAATTTCACCCAATAGTTCGTGTCACAGAAGTGTTCATTCAAAAATTCCAAATGAGCGAAAACAGTTTTTATTGGCTCCAAAACAAAGCACCCGGTGCAGACGCGGTACGAAACTTCTGGCGTGCGAGATCAATAATAAATGTGACACATTTTCATTATTTATTTGTTTCTATTTTATATAAGTTAGTATATATTACTGTGGTTTCTCTTCATCGGCATTGGCCGGTGCAAGCAACAAATTTGTTGCTGCTCTTTCTGAACTTCGAGGCTGTCTATGGCAACTGAATCAAAATACTCTATTGATAAGGCCCCAAATACTCAATTTCTTCCTTATGAAAGTGCTTCAATCGAATATTTTTTAGAAATATTTTTGCTCTACAGACCGTCAAAATAAATAAATTTAATTAGTTTTGGCGCACAAACAAAACTCGAACAGCTGTTCAATAAAATCCACATGCCCAGAGTAGTTGGCAACGCGACGACGCCCGTGTGGATTTTACCTAGAGCTGGATGTCTTGCGACATCAATGTTTTCTATGGTTTGGTAATAAGTAAAATATCGATGCAACATCGATGTATAAGTAAGGTCCGAAATGAAGTCTTAGTTATAAAAACTTTTTGTTGTCAATGGAAACGTCCTTAAAATTGGCATTTATTTATATGGTATGCTTTCACATAATTTTACAAAGTTTTGTCAAAATCGGATGACTATAGCATATAGCTGTCATAGGAACGATCGGTCGAAAAACTAGTTCTTGTAAGAAAACCTTTTTGTTTTCAATGAAAACGTCCCTTACGTTGGTATATATTTATTTTATATACTTTTATACACAAATCTACAAAGTTTTGTCAAAATCGGATGACTATAGCATATAGCTGCAGTACAAATGATCGGTCGAAAAAGAAATTCTAGTGAGAAAAAACTTCTTTGTTTTAAATGGGATGGCCTCCAAATTTTGTAATTCTTAGTTTGTTATGCTTTTCCATGATTCCACTAAATTTGGTCGAAATCGGATATCTATATAGAATAGCTCCCATATAAAAGTAAGGACCGAAAAGAAGTCTCAGTTAGAAAAACTTTTTTGTTTTCAATGGTGGCTGCAAGGGTATACAAAACTTCGGCCTAGCCGAAGTAAACTTTCCCCTATTCTTAACCATCTAAAGGGCTCGAAAAAGACTCATTTGGGTGATTTTTGTTAAAACGATTCTCTAATACAAGTTGACATTTCAAATCCATTTCAAATCGAAGTGACAGAATATGCTTCTTTCTATGAATGTTCAGCAAATATGAAGTCAGCTTCTCTTTCTTCACGGGTGACAAATGCAGCGTCTGTTTTTGTTCACTGCAACCAGAGAGGTCGGTCTCTTAATTGCCTTAGTAGTTCGCCACAGTGCACCAAGTGGCGTATGCGTAATTTTTAATTAATTTTCATTTTGTGCCAAATAGCGAAACGAACAATAAGCAGCTGGAGAGTGTAGATACAATGTAGTGTGGCGTCTAATTAATGACCCCCTCGACATAAATCAAAATTTAATGCCTACCCCAAATCATAGCAGCTGTCCCATCCAAGGCGTGGGCACAGCAGCAGCAGCAACAACAACAATAATTACATGGCATATGGCATGGCCTACTGAACTTGTCAACAAGTGTTAATTGCGTCCGACGAGGAAAGCCGAGAGTGGGACATTGGCATTTTGTAAATTATAATAAAAAGTGTGTGTGTGCAAGTCTAAGCACGAAGCGTCGCGACGCGACAAATTGGCAAATGGTCAAAAGTGAATGACGAATTGGGCAAACAGAAGAATAGAGGAAATAAGGGGAGAAACATAAAAAACTAACACGCATAATTTTTTAAGCCAGCAGGGAACGGAAGCAGTGAGGAATTGCGCGGCAGCCAAGCAAATCTCATTTGAAATTAACAAGTTTGCAATGGGGAAAGGGAAATTTAATAAAAATTTGTGGTTACAAAACTTCATTTGTAAATGTTGCGAAAGAGCAACATAAATAATACGCTTTATTCAGCTTGAGAGCCGGAAGCTGGTAAAAGTACACTAGGTCGGGAGTTACTTAGGCAAACTGTATGAAGTATTCTTAGTAGGCGGGAATCTCACCTAAGTCGCTTGCCTATTGAGTAAACGTCATTTGGTTTGCTTCATCGTGTAAATCAGCGTTCCCCAAGAAGAGAGGCTTTCTGTCACTCTCTAACACTCACTGATGCATTACTTCGGCAAGCGTTTGGTGTGAATTGTCGGGTGTGTTCTGGGCATGACTGGGGAACACTGGTGGTGTAAATCCACACTGAGTTAGGTAGAGGGTAAAGTTAGCATCTCTAGTTGTCTCATAGATTTCCTCCCAGTGTACTCAAAATAAATACCCCTTTCGGTTGGTTGTGTAGCGATCTTAATTCACCACATGGTGAAATCAGCTCCACAATTAGCCAAACGTTCATCGTATTCGCGGCAAGTCAAGCGCGCTTCTCTTTATTTTGAATTAAATTCATTAACAGTTTATGTTTAGAACGTTGAGCGGTTGTATCGTGTGTGTGTTGTACGAATGCTTGTGGTTTTTTTTTGTTCTTCTTATTTTTATATCGTCGTGAAGAGAATTCGAAAATCGAAATGCTTGTTGCAGAAATGAACCCTTTAGGGGATACATTTCTTGGCAAACATATAACCCAACCCAACCATCATTCGAGCGATGTGAATCCCAAGTGTCGGCAATTAAAATCCGTTTGCTATGCGGTTGTTAATTGAATGCTTTGTGCAATTTAAATGCAAATAGAGCGGAAGTGCAGCAGCAAGTACGGTTAAGATGGAAATCGACAAAGTGCAAGGATTTGGAAATGTGATTAATGAATCGTCTAATGATTTGTTGGTGTTTGGTGATTATGAGAACAACGAGGATGAGGGTATTGGGGGTGAGTTAATAGAAATTTAAGAAAATTAAGATGGCAAGATGAGAGAATTCTGAAATATGTTGAAGTGAGGAATTGAATTATTCCTATTTTGCTTCGAACTTTGTTTTGAATTATATTCGTAAACTTCAGAGTGCTTTTTTAGCTTTATCAGTTTGAGCGATTCAAAAACATAAAATTCATTTTCTATTCATTATTTTTCTTATTTTAAAATCGTATAGGATACATTTTATTTTTCAATTTGCGTCGTTATTTCCGTTTTGGCGCGCTCGCTTTATAATGTGTACATTTATAATAAGTACATTATTTTTGTTTTGTTTTATGCATTTGCTGCCGCATATTAACATCAAAATGTTGTGCAAAATAAATGAACAGAAGACCACAATAAAGCAAAACAAACAAATCGCAAAGGAAAAACACTTTTGACGGCTGACCTAGAGCTTGTTGCCATATGTCAAAACATTTGTTTGGCATTAGATGCTATACACTGCATAAAATGAGTTGTATCCAGGGTTCGTAAAATAAGACACATTTTTTTAACATCTGAAATTATTAATTTTTTTTTTTCATATGAAAAAAAAACAATTTTTCATGTTATTAACACGAGCATTTTTCACACGGGTGGCCGGGTGGCTCAGCGTCTAGTGTGCGCGACCGCTGTGCAAGAGGTCGTGGGTTCGATTCCGCCATCTAATGAAAAAGTTTTTTTTTTAATAAACTTTACACCAGGTCACCCCTCTCTGCTATTGGCGCCAGTTTTGTAGCAATTAGCCATGCAAAAGCTTCTAAAACTGCCGTTCGGATTCGGCGTTGAACTGTAGGTCCCTTTCTCTTGGGCGAAAATTAGAAGCCAACAAGCCAATAGATTGAGAGAAGCTCAGCTTTACTTGTTTTTATCATGCGTGTAAAATATTTAAGCAGGCTTGTGTAAAAAATAATGACAGGAAATTTTTTCACAATATTTTTCACTCGCCTATAAAAAATTTTCAAAAATTTTTCTCATTTTGTCAAAGTGCTCTCAGAATTTAGTTATAAAAGAACTTGAAGGCTGCTATTTTATAGCTCTTGTCAAACTCTACGCTGATGTGGCGCTTAAGAAAGGTGGTCTTCCCAAAGGCACCATCGTCGACAAACGCGCAATTGAAAGTGGGAATATTCAGAGATTTCTCAGCCATTTTGTTTTCTTTCTAATTAATTTTCCAAAAATGTTATTTCGAGCGAGCTTATTCGAGCTCAATTGCTTGACTTATTTTCAACGACCGAAACTAGAAATGACACTTTCCCGAAATTTAAGTAAAGCCTACCAAATCTGGTTGAAAATGAAATAAATACCAAATATTAAAGTAGTCATAAAATCGCTCAAGCTCAATACTTTTGGGTTTTCATTTTAATTTTAGTTTAAGCCCTGTATCCAGCACTGCGGAAAATTCCTGCCAGGAATTTGCTATTTATTTTGTGTTTGTGGAACCAAGTGCTTTGTTCTCCACCCCCATTTGCCTCCATCTATACCAGGGGCCGGTTGGTATAATTCAATTCTTTTGCTGTGCTTCGGGGGTTTGGGTTTGGTTGGTCAAGTGATGCCGCGCTCATCACATCAAAATATTGTCAACAATATATTCCTAAGCTGTGCAATAGCTGTTTTAGGTTCCACACACGCTTAAAAACGTCGTACTAAAAGTGGATTTTGGTCAAGTTGCAGGATACTAAACAAACGAAATCGTAAACAGAAAGTTCCTGGCACAATTTTTTTCATATGAACTTTGGCGGATTTTTTGGTTTTGCGTTGCTGGTCCCGCAAGCAAGAATTTATTCATTAATCTTTAAGGATTTTTGATTTACCTTTCATGTGCCTTTCATTGAATCTATCATGTTCTTATACTCTGTACTAGAGGTACACAGAGTATATTAAGTTTGTGCAAATGTATGTAACAGCCAGGAGGAAGAATCTCCGACCCTATAAAGTATATATATTCTTGATCAACATCAACAGGCGTGTCGAGCTTTTTATACTCTGGCAGAGGGTATTATTAAATTGTCCGGATGTTTGTAACGCTTAGAAGGAAGCATTTTTGACCACAAAGTATATATATTCTTGATCGGCACGACGAGCTGAGTTGATTTAGCCCTATCCGTCCGTCTGTCCGTCCGTCCGTCCGTCTGTCTGTCCTTCTGTCCGTCTGTTTCTATGCAATCTCCGTCAGTTTGAAAGCTATGCTCACCAAACTTCGTACGAAGTCTTTTGGTACAAATACGCTGCACATCTGTCGAAACTGGCTGGATCGGATGACTATAGCATATAGCTGTCATAGAAACGATCGGTCGAAAAACTAGTTTTAATGAGAAAAACTTTTTTGGTTTCAATTAAAACGCCTCCACACTTTCTATTTCTTAGTTAACTATGCTTTTCCATGATTCCACCAGATTTGGCTGAAGTCGGACGTCTATATAGTATAGCTGTCATAAAAAAGTATAGTCTGAAAAGTAGTCTTAGTTAGAACAACTTTTTTGTTTTCAATGGAAATGTCCTCAAAAATGGCATGTATTTGTTTTGTATACTCCCTCACGAATCTACAAAGTTTGGTCATAATCGGATGACTATAGCATATAGCTGCCATAGGAACGATCGGTCGAAAAACTAGTTCTTGTGAGAAAATCTTTTTTGCTTTTAATGAAAACGTCCCTTACGCTAGAATATATTTATTTTTTATACTTTTACACAATTCTGCAAAGTTTTGTGATAATCGGATGACTATAGCATATAGCTGCAGTATGAATGATCGGTCGAAAAAGAAGTTCTAGTGAGAAATACTTTTTTGTTTTAATTGGGATCGCCTCCAAATTTTGCAATTAACAGTTTGTTATGCTTTTCCATGATTGCACTAAGTTTGGTCGAAGTCGGACATCTATATAGTATAGCTCCCATAGAAAAGTAAGGTCCGAAAAGTAGTCTTATTTAGAAAAACAAACTGCAAAACTCCCTTTTTTTTGGAGTGTGGGACTCTCGTTCCCGGCGGATCTGCCTTTCGGAATTACTTCGCCGGGAAGAATGCCCTAAGGCTCATCTAGGATTCTCTCCTGTGTATTAAATTGCGCGCACTTTCGGCGCGGCGCAGTTTTTGGTAAACTATTGTGACCATATTGCTTACTGCAGACCAATTCTCTTCCATATTGCTCACCAGGTTACACCCTCTTGCTCAACCCATTTCTATCTTTATTGAATGTCGGACAGACAAAAAATATATGACAGTCTGTGCTGGTTGGGTCGTCCTCGTGCTCAAACTTCCAGAGGTAGTGTTTAAAGCACCCGTTTCCTGTCAGCAGTTGCGTCATATAGAAATTCACCTGTCCAGGTCGTTTGTTTAGCCATGTGGCTATGTTCGGAATAAGACGTCGCGTCCAGCGTCCGTTTGTGCTTTGGTTCCACCTTTCCTGCCACAGTTCAATTGTAGCTGTTTATTGCGCCTCCCAGTTGTGGTGTTCTCCGGTCGCAGCCAGGGCTTTCCTCTCCTTCGCCTGTAGGTCAATAGGGATCATGCCAGCCACCACAAGTGCTGCCTCTTGGGATACCGTACGATATGCGTAGGCGATAGGCTCATTCTGCTGCTGCTCTGTAAGAGTATGTTTCCAAGGCGAGTCGATCTAGCCATGCCCGTCGCTGCGGTGTGGAAATCTACCGGTGTTGGCTGATCAAGAATATATATATACTTTATAGGGTCGGAAATGTTTCCTTCTACCTATTTAATACTTTTGCAAAACTTCATGATCGCCTTTTCCAATTTTTAATGGGAACAGGATATACAAACCATCGTTCGACGACTCTCGGCTTTAATTCATACAACATTCAGTATCCTACCTTTTGGATCATTCCCATGACTTTTAAGTGAACAGTTATGGTTTATTGAGTCTCTCCCAATGCTTTTGCAAGCTGCCTTGTCTTCTTTCTCATCGGTATTAAAAGTGTTGAAACTATTGAGCTAAAATTTTGCACAAAGAACCGCGCGGATCGGATGACTATTTACTACTTTTAGCTGCCATTGGAACTTTCTGTTTCAAGTTTAAATATTTAAACAAAGTTAGCTTTGGTTTCTCTGCTTCTTTACCTGAAGAAATGCAAAATTGATTAAGTTGTTTAATTGCCTCATGATCTATTCTATTTTATATGCGAAATCAACAAAACACAAATACTTGCCATACACTTTGTCTACAATTTATCTAAAAATAACCATTAGAACTTGTGCCAAAAACCAAATTCGTTGGGGAAAAACAAATGAAAATTGCGCCAAGCGCCTCAACGACCTTGAAATGTGTCTTTGCTTTGTCCAGCGACCAATTTGAACAGATGCTTGAATGATGTGTCTTGGGTGCCATAAATCCTTTGATGGATGTCTTTCAACAATACCTCAAACCATCGTAAAGTTGCCTGCTCTTTTGATTGACATACAGCAGAATCGATGATGCTGAAGAAGCAGTCGGCAGAGCTGAAAATTGTTCTTCTTCCGTTGGCCTTAATTTTTTGTTGACTTTATTAGTTTGCTTTATTTTTCAGTGTATACAAAATGAATTTGTTTATAAATCGAAAACTGCTGGCTGCTGTTGGTTGGGCTGGGGCTTTTTTTTTTCGAAACAATTAAATGCAACTAAAGTTTACAAATCTGTCAACTGACAAAAGGGATTTAACTGACAAATTGCAGATGTGAGACTAAACCCAATTCTGTTGGAAGGTTTGGTATGTATGGTGCGTTGAACATCCTCTAAATACTTTTTGGCACATATTTGAAGTAATTAAGAAAAACATTTGTGTGTTTGCCACTTGACTTACGTTTGCTTCTGACGACGCCCACAGAAAGTGCTTGAACCAAACAACATGCAGTTAAATTGCAATTAAATTGCGCGAAACAACACAAAATAAAACACAAAACAGAGACGGGCAATGGACATTTAGTTGTCCAAGTTTCAAGTGATTTTTGTTTGTCGTTCGCAGCTAATTGAAATGCCAGTTGCCATTTGTTTTTCGCATTATTTTAATTAAGCATTGTGGGTCGCCATGGGTTAAGACAGGTTAGCAGCAGCCTGCGTACAATTTTCCAAAAAACAACAAAACAACTTTGCCAAATTCAGATATTTTGGAATTTCAATTATTTTTTCTGTTCACCCAAATGCAATGCTGCTCACCACATGACAGACGACGACTGCCCAAGTGTCCGACCCGGCCTCGGTTTCTCTCTCACTCGTTGCCCACTGTGCAGCAGCATCGGCGTTGACACATGTTGAGTTTTAGCTAAAACCCCGCGAAACCGTCATTATGACATCGGCTGACCAAACCGAACATTGAAATGGTGAATGGCCGTTTGGAAGGCAAGTTGATGTGGAATGGAAAATTGAAAGGCTGTTGAAAGGGGGGGAAATCCCAACTGTAAATTTGATGAGAAAAGGCTTGAAATTAGTTAAAGAGCACAAGAAATGTCAAATCGGGACTAAATATAGTTGAGATGGCATATAATCAATTAGCGATATGGCTATATTGGCATATTCTTCTTCGATTGCCGATTTAAGCTGCCTCAAACTTTGGCAGAGAGTATACCCCAGAGATACTCAATATGAAAGTCCAATGTTTTTGGTGGAATCTATAATACACTAGAACAAATACAAATACTGTTATCTGAACTCTATTGCAAAAGCTAATTTGAAGCTCCATTTCAAGTCCTGTTTATGTAAGAGATTCGACTGTTTTCATGTCAACCTTTCTTTTACCACATTTTTGTTGAATTTAAAGATTTTAGATAATTCAAGATCACATGATATTCGCTCTCCAAATCAAGCTTAGAACTCACATTAGCTAAATGTATAAATCGGAAAAAAAGTAAACAAAAAGGGTATCGTGCTCAGCAGAAAAACTTGCTTCCTGATCAATTATACATTTTCAATTATCTTTCTGCTAAGCTCCAGTGATACGATTTCATGATAGCCTATTTGAGGTCTTTGAGTCTTGTTGCGCTTCGTTCAGCAGAAACTATTCGATGTATAATTTTCTTCTGATACCTACTCAGCGATCAATCTTTCTGCTAGTTTTTTTCTTATTGCATCATGCAAAGAAATTCCTACACAGAGAAAAAAATTATATGTAAAACCTACACGAAAATTTAGTTTTTCTATACGTTTCACAGGGATTTTCCACCCACTACGTTTGTGTAGCTTTTCTGCATGCCACGTTTAGCTTTCTCGTTTCTACATGCGGCGTGTAGCTTTTCTAAACGCCACGCTTAGCTTTCCCATTTATAAATGCAGCGTGTAGCTTTTCTAAGTGAACGTTTAGGATTTTAATTTCTAAATGCGGAATGTAGCTTTTCTACACGCCACGTTTAGCACACATGTGGGGAGGAAGGGGCACAAAGAGGGTAGGGTCTTCCTTCCGAAAAACTAATAATTTAATTTTTTTTTTTTTTTTACTTGGATTCGAACTCACAACTTACTTAACTTGCCTCGGGAACTTAAACACAATTGCCGGCAGCTTAGCCCATGCGACTATATAAGCACTAGCGTGGCAAAGTCGCAAATCACAGTTAGAAAGGGAAGCGACAAGCGACGATGAGCTACACGTTTCGTGTAGATTTTCTAAATGTAGCATTTAGCATTTGAAATCCTTATCGTTTGTTTAGAAAACCTACACGGCACGTGTGAAAAACAGTTTTCTAGACGAAAAGTGAAACTTTTCTGTACTGATTTTGAGCTACATTTTCGTTTAGAATTTCTACACGCGCGTCTAGGTTATCAATATAAAACGTTAATGTAGAATACCTACATTTCCGTGTGGAACTCAGAAAGCTTAATGAATATCGTATAGCTGTCATAGGAACAATCGGTCGAAAAACTAAATCTTGTGAGAAAAACTTTTTAGTTTTTATGGAAACGTGCTTATATCATTGGCATATACTTATTTTATATACTTTAACATAATTCTAAAGTTTTGTGAAAATCGGATGAGTATAGCTGCAGTACGAATAATCGTTTGAAAAAGAAGTTCTAGTGAGAACAACTTTTTTGTTTTAAATGGGATTGCCTCCAAATTTCGTAATTGTTAGTTTGTTATGATTTTTCATGATTTCACTGAGTTTGGGCAAAATCGGACATCCATCTATAGTATAGCTCGCTTAGAAAATTAAGGTCCGAAAAGTAGAAAAATTTTCTTTTCAATGGAGGCTGCAAGCGTATACAAAACTTCGGCTTAGCCGAAGTTAACTTTCCCCTATATTTGGTCTTACATGCTTGCCGTAAAACTTTCTTTTAAATTTACCTTTTTCGATTGGCCTTAATTAGGGTGCACTAGGGGGTTTTGACATAGTGAGTCATTCCCAAGTTGCGAATAGAGTGCCGTTTACAGTTTTAGGTTGAGTATTCTGAAGCTTAAAGCACTGCTTGGTGTCCACTCCAAGTTGAGTCTTACTTCAGGAAGAAGTAATCCCATAGCCGATAATTAATGAAATATTTCATTATTTGTCGGCCTTGGGTTGTTTGTTAATGCAGTATGTGAAAATTAGCTCTTGACGCTTTGCTGCATTCAATGATATCATCGCTACAGTGCGTTATCTAGAAAACTAATTGCACTCTCGGAAAATTCCTCCCTCCGAATTCCAGCAAGAGGAGCCACATTTCTTTAAGCGCGATTTTCATCAACTGAAAGTGTACTGACGAAGGCTTTGCCATGGCGGCAGCCGAAACGGCCGTCTACACAGCCACAGCTACTGTTCATGTTCATATGTATTCTCTGTTGCATTTTCTGGTTGATTATTGAACTATAATCAAACGTCGACCTTGAGCCTGCTAACATTCACTTTGACTAAAATCAAAACAGGTCTATAAACCCATAATCAGATACAAAATTGTTTATCTTAAAGAAAGTTAGCCAAAAAACAAAAATTGAATGACTGATTTCTTTTGGGAAAAACCATGCAGACGAAGCCCGAACCTTTTTGCTCAATGAAAAACAACACCTCACAAAATGAGTTTTTCCCCCTAAAGTCATAAAAATCCTACAGAGAATAAAACTAGCAACTACTGAGGTGGTCGGTTTTGCTAGCCATTTAAGGTTCACTTGCTGTGCGCCGCGCCGCCCATGGTGATGAGAGCCTGTCAGCAACAGCAACTTGTTGCTGTTTAAACCGTGAGAACATTTTAGAAATGAAATAGTTGGAAAGTCCATGGGGATATGGATGAACCGACTTAAATGTATATGCTGTATGGTTGGCCTTGCAATTAAATAGTCGTAGCTAATGTCATTTAATTGCCTAATTGCCAAGAGAATTTGCAATGAGCCCGTGTCTGGGTCGTGTGCCGGACCTGCTGTCACAAGGCGTGTGACATTGACCATCATCAGGTGTGCAAGGCAAACAATTTTTATGCATTTTCGTTCGTGGAAACTTGGTGAATCAAGAGTTTGTTTCTTAGTTGCTCTTCTTTAAAAATGTTGAGGGTTCGACCCCGTCGATGAAAAATCTAATCTAATTGCTGGTTTTTGGATCATTTTGGATAATGAAATATCAGAAATCAATTGACTAATTTGTAAAATCAACAACATCCACACCCAACTCTGGCTTTAACTTGTTACATTTCAGCCATTAAACATTGCACAATCGTTTAAAGCGGTTAAAGCCAAGTCCAGTTTCAGACAGCTGCCGAACGGTTGTCGCCTCATTGACAAGTCATTCCAGTAATTGACTTAATGTAATGCATTTCTTTTCTTTCTGTTTTTTTTTGGTTTAAGGAAAATTTTGTTGAAAATTTATGACCAAAGGAAATTTCATATTTTGAAAACCAGTTAAGAGTTCCTCATTGCATTCACATTAAGTCTCACATGGCGTTGACAATTTTGTATGTATGTAACATAACCAGAGGCAACCCCATCATTATGGTAGCGCGTCGCTTGTAAGGAAATTGTGTAAATTATGGTTAGACCTGACGCACTGATCGATGTCTGGTTTTGATCCAAGCTCGGTTACTGAACTCTCTTCAGCCTGGGTTGTCAAGGCTAGGCCTTTGACCTAATGTGTGTATGTGTGTGTAGAGGGCGTGGCTAGACAATTACACTTGGTCTTAATAATTGATGCTTTCCCTTTTTTGTTCAAGTGAGTCATGAGCTCATCTTCATCTAAAGAGTAGAGAAACAACTTTCCCCGGTGAATTGCGTAAGAGATTTTTGATTTAGTTGGCTAATGATGTTTTTTGTTTTCTTTTATTATCTCTTACAGAATCACTTCGATCTGGCGTGGATCAAGCCGAATTGCAAGAGATCACTAATGGCCAGGTCAAGCAGAATGGTTGCCCCAACACAACCAATCCAACCAATTCAAGGGATTCAAAGCGTTCTTCCATTAGCAATGAATTGCCTTGCATTTGCAGTGCGGACATGGGTCAGCAGTGTCAGTGCCAGGCGGCAGCCAGCGAGACCGCCTTGGAGGCCCAACAATTGCTCAATAATGATAAGCAGATTGAAGTGGAGAATACAATATTTACTAGTACAAATGAGGAGGTAAGAGATGGCACAACTGATTCTTCTATTTCCAAATGTATTAATATGGTTTAACCCAAATTTCAGTCCCCTGTGATCAACTCGTCAGCGGAAATTGCCGCTCAATATCCCGCCCTTAGGCCGTACATCTCCAACGGTATTGTGGACTTTGCCCATATGGCCAAATTTTTCGAGTCCAACACATTGGAGCGTCGAGAAGAGCATCGACAAATAATGGGACTCGCTGTTATGGTGCAGTTTATGAGTGAAGAGGTAAGTAACGAGTGGCAGGATCAATGGTAGGATTTACCACAAACAGGCGCCAGGGATTTGTACCTGCTGGAATCTAGAGATACTCTCCTTTTCCCATTTCCTTTGTTTGAAAATGTGTACCTTAAGCTGTGCTTAAATTTGAGCTAATTTTGTTTAATTGTAACAGAATTTCCTAAGCCCCTGGATCACTTTTTGTTTGCACTAATTAAAAACTGAAATGGCACACAAAAGTTTCCTTTGAAGGGACAGCAGCAGCAGCTGCTCCTAGATAAATGTATGTAAATCCTTTTTGCAAACCTGCTTTTGTGTCCAGTTCAGTCGGTGTGTGTGTGAAAGCCTTTCTTTGCCATAAAATGAAAGGGTGTGAGACTGTGGCACATCGACAATTTCACATTAATTGTTTTCATTAAGAAATGTAAAGGATTTGTCAGTTGAATTTAGGAAAAAGGTGAGAGACTTGACAGGCCCAGACTGGAATGAATGCCATAAAACTGGTCTTTGTTTTGAGAATTGGAAAAATCTAAGGTTTAAAGCAAACTCCAATATGTGTTCCGTTTCTCTAGTTCCTAACTGCTCACATATTATATCAAGTTGAGTTGGTTATTAGAAATAAGTTTAGCTCTCTCGAAGTCGAAAAAGTTGCGTTTGCTCACAACTATAAGCAATTGATGCATTGATACACCAAAAAGTGCTGGTTGCCTATACAGTACTGTTTCATGGATGTCCAAATCCCTTCCCCTTCCCCGTTTCCTTACTCCCAAAGATTCTTTATATGCGCACCTGCAACCCATACAATCGCCTTGAGCACCACCCGACATCGTTGGAAACTGCCCTTCCCACAATTTTAAACACCAACTGAACAAACTGAACCGCGTAACTAACCAATGTTCTTATCCAAATGATAAACCGAAGAAGAAAACGGTTCGGTTTGGTTGATAATGTTTAAAAGTGATTCTTAAGTGGAAAAGAAAAGATTAGGAAGTCTGATTTTAAGTCTCTTTTTATGCAATTTGTTTTGACCCCCAAGCACCACATTATGATACTTGTGTCACGTGGGTGCTGCTATAGCTAACGGATGTGTCCCTTTTTTAATGGTTGTTTGGATTAGACTATTTATGGGTATCCCTCGCACGTTCATTACAACGCACTCGATCCAGGTACCTGGAGTAAAATGCACCATCTCTAGGCAGGCATAATTGCACCACACTTGTCTACTCGTAGGTCAACTCTTAGAAGTAAATTTAATAAAGCATTTGTCCTATGTCTCACCCTTTCATCAAGTGCTCATAACTGGCACAAGACAGGTTTCTTTTGCGGCTCGAATGAAGTTTTCTTATAGCCTGATTTGATCTTGCACTTGTATTGCCACAGATGGCATTAAGAGTCAATTATTTGATCAATAATGAATACTTATCGTTTTATAAACGATTATCCACAATATCCGGCTCGAAGGATTTTTGTAATAGCCTGCTGTCAACTGTTTGCCGAACTGCATTTGTAATTCCACAAATGTCAATTACTTCCCTTTTTAAAGCACACTACACAACATCAAGTCGAACCAACTACTCTACCTGCTTTCCCAACCTCTCACCATCCCTTTGTTACCTACTACTTCCTCCTGCGAACTCGCCAATAAATGGTTATTTAATCACATAACCTGGTCATAAAAATCAGCGACAAATGCGAAAAACATTATTTAAACATTTGCATACATGATGGAAAGTGTCTACCTCGTCGTCGTCCTCCATCATCATCATAAATCGATTTGTTGTGTTGTCTGCTGACTTTTAAACCGGAATATGATTCTGTGTTACAATTGGTTTTAGGTAGATAGAAATTTCCCTAGCTTTGTTCCAACTCGTAAGAATCTTCGCCTAACAACTATTGCGTAAATCCATTGGCTTTGCATTCATCGTTGCACAATGCATCAGATGAACCATGTTGTGTGGAATGTACAAATACTAATGTGTATATGGATTTATGTAAAATAAGTCCTTGCACAATGCGCAATACTCGAATGCTTCACTCATTTGTAGGAAAAGCCAACGAAGAAAGAGCATTCCATTAATCCGCCGGAAGTACCAAAAGTGGGATCACCTGGTATGCAAAAAAAATGCATGTGTGGGAATGTCCCGGAAATCTCTCCAGGCATATTCAAAAACGAACAGAACTGACAACGTTGGCAAAATAATATTCAAATATAACCCATGTCAAGATTTTCAAAAGCAAAGTCAGTCAAGCTCATTATACCCTTGCAGAGGATATAATTAAATTGTCCGGATATTTGTAACGCATTGAAGGAAGCATCTCCGACCACATAAAGTATATATATTCTTGATGAGCATGACGAGCTGAGTTGATTTGGCCATGTCCGACTGTCCGTCTGTCTGTTTCTATGCTATCTCCGGATCGGATGACTATAGCATATAGCTGCCATAAGAAAGATCGAGCGAAAAACTAGTTCTAGTGAGCAAAAATTTGTTCATTGTATCATTGTCAAAGTCGGATAACTATAGCATATAGCTGCAGTACGAGTGATCGATCAAAAAAGAAGTTCTAGTGAGAAAAACTTTTTTGTTTTAAATGGGATCGCCTCCAAATTTAGTAATTGTTAGTTTGTTATGATTTTCCATGATTCCACTATGTTTGGTCGAAATCGGACATCTACAGGGTGTCCAGAAACTTTTCGTCAGAGCTTTAATACATTTTTACACCATGGCTTCGTTTTCAAGTTATTATGTCTCAAAATAAGATGCAGTTTGATGCAGTTTTTTTATTCTACATAAAATTCTGTTTAATAGTTTTCAAACAAAAAATTTTATGGAATTTATTTGACATTTTCCAAATTTAAGGAAAGTTTGTTGTGCGAAATTGAGAGTAATAATTTGTGTTGCTATGAAATTTTCTAACGTCGAGTACGCGTTGTAAATCGAAAGCGGGGCCACTTAGACCCATGGTGTAAAAGAAAAACCCATTTCTATTGATAACAACTATCATGTATTAAAGTTCTGACGAAAAGTTTCTGTACACTCTGTATATAGAGTAGCTCCTATAGAAAAGTAAGGTCCTAAAAGAAGTCTTAGAAAAACTTTTTTGTTTTCAATGGTGGCTGAGAGCGACAAGACGCCGTCCCATCTTACTGGTTACATCTGAGGGGGGGTCCCGATACTGAACCATTGTGTGGACAGAATGAATTTTATTAGAGCTGGGATCTCTAGCTCGGATGTTTCCGAGAGGTAGAGTAGGTTGACCTAGTGTCCTCTCCTACTCAGGGCGGGGCAATGGCAAAGGAGATGTTGTACTGTCAACTTCTCTTCTTCGGGTACGCTTCTGCAGAAATCATGGTGAGTGACACCTAGTGTCGAGTGTTTCAGCTTTTGTGTTGAGCTTAAATGTTGCCATAGGCATCCCTATCGTGCTCTTCTCTGAAAGGAGTTCGATGGTGGTACCTATTCTGGGCAGTTTGTCGGCAGACTCCTTTCCTTCTATGTTGCGATGTCCAGGCACCCATATAAGGTGTACGAGTATACTGATGTCTCGTGCTATCTCATTTAGAGATAAGCGGCATTTAGTAAACGTTTTAGTATTGTTGGTATATGAGTCAAGGGCTTTAAAGGCGGCTTGACTGTCTGAGACGTTTTCTTCCCTGATCGGCAGTGTGCTATGTTAGGTGGCTGCTTCCTGGATGGCCACCTCCTCCGCTTGGTACACGCTCCAAGAGCGAAAAGTTAACTTCACATTTAGGTTAAAATTATGATTTATAGTTAAAAAAGAAAATTGGAATTAAGAGATTAAGTTATGAATGCGTTTAAGATCTTAAGTTTAAATTTTCATTCAAATATCTATTCAATTACTCGATCAGGAAGGCGAAACGTTAACTTCACATTTCAATGAAAAAAAACAATTTTAATCAGTATAGATGAAGTTAAGCTTAATTTTCGTTTTTTTGCTAAACTTTAAAAAAAATTCAATTCGGAGATTTTCTATTTGTAGTTTAGTTGTAAAATAATAGTTAAAATTTTTTTTAACCAAATCCCATAAAATATTTGTCTCCCTTTTTAGCATAGTAAAACACCTTAAATAAAGGCTAAAATTTATTTTGTGCTAAACTAAAAAGAAGAGTATGTTATCGTTATTAAAAGTCTCCCTTTTTAGCATAGTAAAACACCTTAAATAAAGGTAAAATTTATACTAGGAGTATGTTATCGTTATTAGGAGTTGGCGAATGCTACAGTTACAGTTCTGTAATGGAGCAAAAACTATCAAAATTTAACACATTTCTTGAAAGCGTACATCGTTAAATGTTCCTTAAACTGATTTACATTTCAATTTAATTTAAATATGGGACATACCTAATTATAAACTGAATATAAACTTAAAATTGTGTTATTCAGTTTTTAAACTTTCAAAATAAAAAATAAAACTTTATTGATTTTACATTAATCCCAAAAATATTTGGGTAACTTGTTGCCGGCACAAATTAAGGGATTTTTCTTTGGAATTTCAAATCGCGCAACCAAACACGTTTTTGGAATTTTTCCCACTAAAAGCCTAAACTGCTGCTGTTGCTGCTGTAGAGAAACATAAATATTTATTTAAATATGATCCAGTGAGATTTCACAATTTGGTGTGAAAACCAGGGAAAAATAGGCAGCAAGGACAACGCGCTGCTGCTGCTGCCAAAAAGGGACGAAATAAAGACGCGTGTGCGCATTTTTATGAGTTGATGACTTGCTCTAAATGTGAAGGACATTAAACATTGTCGACTCTTGCGAATGTTGTTAAAGGATTATAAATGTCGTGCAGACACTTTAATTGCAATGCCAACAGGTAGTCGCTCGCATACAATTTGACTGTCAACCAAAAACTGTCCGACAACAGTGATGACAGTTAATTTGTTGGATAGACGGCGGGTCAGTTGATTGGGCGCCTGTCTTTCAGCTGCATATATGCAAATTGTTGCTGACAGTCTGATAATGATCATGGTTTCTTTGCTCTTCTCCTGGCGCTCTTGTCACTTTGTCACGCTTCGCCCAAACTGTCACAAAAACGAAATTGCAAGAACTGTATCTGTATCTAGCGTGTGACCAATTTTGATCCGAAACCACATAAAGTTGGCCAGAATAGTTCACTAAGCCGTTTCATAGAGCAACCTCTAGGCGTAGCCACCCAGTCTACACCCATTTTGCTTACAACTGGGGCAACAGACGAACAGCATCCTTTTAAAATCGCACTGCATGTGTTTTTTGTTTGTCACAAATCCCTTGTCCCTTGTCTACCTGGGACACACCTACCTATCTGTGCCCTGTGCCGCCTACCTGTTGCCTATAAAAGGAAGTGTTTGATGCTAACCTGCCATCAGTCTAGTTCAAGTATTCGTGTTCAACACAACTAGAATTTTTTCAACAATGTTTGATAACTTTGAGTTTACCAATGAAACCTTGTCGGATCAGACCATGGATTTGGATTTCGATTTGATTAACTGGACTGCGCCGGACAGTGGGACTAAAGGCAGTTTTCTAGAGACTCTAATGATGTGCCAAGAACAGCAGAAGGTATGAATGAAGAAATAACAAAAGGGAAAAAGGGAGGATACAAAATACTTAAAAATACAAATATTTCTTAAAGAAAATGCTTTTGATTCGCATTGTTATTTACAGAACGAATCGTTCTAAAGTGCAAAAATAACCCTTAAAAATGAATTTGGGTTTTAGCGACCAGTAATCAAAAAAGATTACATATGAACAGCAGCAGTGCTGTTTCGGCTACCTCCCGGCCTAAGCCAGTACGCTTCAAATGCTGTCACAAACCATCAAGCCATTGGCAAATTCCTATTTATACAACGAAGAAAAAGAACTTGAGAATTGCAAGAACGCAAAATTCCTTTTTGTTATTAAGCTCCATTTGTAGGGTAGCCGAAAGGTGTATGCAATGGTGTTCAAGGGTTTTCAATGTATCTTTGTCGTTGACCGACTTTTTTACTTGTTCTAACTACCTCTTAAAGGACAGCAATCTGTTTTTAATAGAGTATAATTTCATTGCTCTATTGAACGTTGGTCAAGATATTGGAACGTGTACCTTGCACAAAATTATTCATCCCATTATTTCCTCATTTCCAGCTGGATGCCTTTGCCTGCAAAGAGACCAAAGAGCAGTGCGCCCGAGCCAAGAGCACGCTGGATGAGACCATTAATCGGTTACACCAAACCGAACAATGTTGCAAGGAGTTGCGTCAAGAACTGCATCACAAGGAGGTGGAATGGGCCCAAAGAGAGCAGGAGCGCGAGCACTTGCAGCGCACAGAGCTGAAGCAAGGTGAGTACCTCTCTCTCTCTTCCTTTTAATTTTAAACCTTCATCAGCTCTTTCTCTCTCTTTCTCTCTTTTAGCCCAAGACAAACTCTTGGAAGTGCAAATGCTGGCCAAAGAACGTTATCTTGAATTCGAGTCTCAGTTGCTGGCCAAAGAGGAGGATTGCAAGCGAACGCAACAGGCCTATCATCTGGAGGTCAATCACAAACTTACCCTCAAGCAGGAACAGCTCACGGCGGCGGAACAAACCATTCTAGAGCTGCAGTCGCGCATCCATAAACTCGAGTCACAGGATCAGGAGCAGCGTGAAAAGCTCATACGCAAGGAGAATATACATGCCACACGGTTGGCCGCTGCCAACCAGCATGAACAGGAACTGTCCGAACAGGTGAAATCGTTGACCAGTCAATTGATGTCGTTGCGCGCCAGTAAGGAGCACAATGAACGCGACCTGCGTGATCGTTTGGCCCTGTCACAGGATGAGATTTCAGTGCTACGCTCTAGCTCACAGAGACGTAGTCTTAGCACCAGTCAACGACAGTCGTTGGTTTGCTGCTATTTGCTTCTTCCAATATAAAAGTGGCATTCTTGAATACCAATAGATTTGCTTTGATTTTGATTTTGCTGGTATTTTGTGAATCAGCTGTTTCAGCCGACTTAGCCAATACTGCTGCTAAATACAAAATGCAGTGGTGCCCAGAAAAAGTAGCAGTGATAGTAGTTGATTTCTACCGAAACAACTCGAGAGGCTTGACCCGCGGTTGGCGGTTGCACCCCGCTGGCGGGTTGTTTAAATTCTTAAAAGTTGTGGGTTTTGTCGCATTTTAAAAAATGGAGAGAATGCATTTGAGCCTATTTTATTGATGGGGACCGGCGGCCTTTGGACGACTGAGTCGTAAGCGCTTTAGTTTTTTTAAATGGTTTCCTTCGACGTGTATGCAAATATTTTCAGACCAGTTATTTTGCATACCTCCTTTAATTCTTCAATTTTGCGTTGCCTTTTTCTCTTAAGTTCCGTCAAATGGCATGTAAATTCTTTCGATTGACCATATTTAGTTCAGTATAAGTTATTTAATTAACCTTTATAGTGCCAAAAACATTCTTATATTCACATAGTCTGTTCATAAACTTACTTAAGAAGCTAGTAAACTGTTTTCACAATATTATTCGAAATTTTTGGTTTCGCGCCTTTGTTTAAATTGGCGCAAATTGTGCTGGAAACCAAAAAGCACATCAAAACGATTTTGCTTTGATTTATTTAGCACGAAATCACAATCGAAAGCAAATCACCTTTCAGGATTACCAAAAACGTTCTAATCGTCATATGTCTTATAATGTTAAATACGTAAAATAATACGAAATTTTAAAGAGCATCAGTATTTTATCTAATTATCAAACGATGAAACTTTTATTATTATTGTTATATTAAAAAGAATAAATGATTTATCTTATCTTAGGAGTTCGGAATACTAAAAAATTAAAACCAAAACCGAAAAAAATTGAAAACTCAGAAAACAGAACCTTCAACCAGAAACATTCATTCTCGTGGACGCACTGACCGGTACCGGAACCGATACTTACTTAAGTTATTATTCGCTGTTCAGAACTATTTAGCTTTCTATATTTGTATAGTACGAAACCCAAAGCAGTGGAAAAATACTAAATTGATCGGAGTTTAAAGAGGAGAAAATCAAGGTACATCAATTTTATTTTTATAAGGAATTCATCATAACCCAATTCACAAATTAAAGCAAATGGGCCATATGAAACCATGAAATTGGTATAAAACTGATCTACAATAATGATGCAAGGGAAGGGTATTATAACTTATAAATAATTTAGAACATCGGTTAGTTTTTGCTATGCCTTTGTAATTTTCCTGTTCTGTTTTTGTGGAGAGAATAATATACATTTCTCTGCAAGACTGAATCAAGATATAGATTGCGGCTTACAAAGGTTTGCATAAAGACTACAATCACATTTGAGCAAACAACTAGAAAGGCTTAAAGTAGGAGTACAAAAACTGAGATTTCTAAAAAATAACAAAGAGAGTTATATTTTAGTATTTGTGGGAGCAATATATGTATTCAAAGAAGAGGAAATTTTATAAGAATAAAAAGTATTAGCACATTTGACAGAGAATAAGTTGATTAGACGAAATTTGAGAGAAAGTCTATGCAGCAGAATCATTCCAAGCCTTTTGGTCACCTTTAGAACCAAAGAGAAGAGTGGAAGGCAAGGCAAAAGAAGAAAATCTGCGCTGAGAGCTCATGTAAGATCCATATTGCTGGGTATTGAATTTCACTTGTCTGATACATCATAAACTCATATGGGATCTGAGTAAAGTTTTTGGAAAATAAATGAGTAGTAGGCTCTCTGAGATCATGTATATGAGTTTAGACAACTAACTTTCATAGGGGTGAACTGTTGGGGCTTAAACCATCTCAGTAAAAGATCTCGGACAGGTAAAAATACAGCTGTGGATCCTGAGTGAATTGCACTTAGCAGCTGGAAAGATATTTCTCTCAAAGCACTTTTATAAGTCCATACGGCAATTGTATAAATGGGCGAGTTTTGAAGGAAGAGTGAATGCTCGTTTAACAAAGTAAAGCAGAAGTTTCACCAAGGTGTTGCCCTTGCAATTCAGCTCCGTTGGGCATACTTTTGATTTAAGTATTGTTTTATGGCTATATATTTCTTTCAAATAGCGTTTTCATGCCGCCGTAAAGTGGCTTGAGGCTCGCGTTTTTTGGTGGAGGTACTTCAGAAATTACCTTCAATTTAAAAATAGGCTATTTTCGAAGTATACCAATAATCCATATGGACCATTTGACTAATATTTGAAAATCAAACTATTTCCTCCTTAATCCTTAATCCAAGAACAGAGTGAAAGTAATCTTAACGATCCTCACTTTTAAGCTAGATTTGATAAGTATAGAAACTGTTCCTGAGAAATGACCTTTTCATTCATTCGAGGGTTGGATAGATTGAATTTCTGCAGAATTTTAGACCTCAATAATTAAATTGGGAATCGAGTTGAATGCTATTTTAGGGTTGTTCGGGGATCAAAGGACTAATGCTTTTCTTACTCCCATTTTAATACTTAAAAATAACTATTTCTTAAGAAATACCTCCTATTCTTAGACTATTCAGCTATTTTAACTTTAAATTCCCTAATACATACACTCTCAAACTGAAGCTTTCAATTGCTCTCCCGAACCACTTAACTTATTGTTTCACTTATGCAATGCTTCGTCATTGGCTTGGACGCGTGTTAAAGTTTAACTAAACTATCCTCTATGTTTGACCCTGAAAAACATTTGTCGCTCTTTTACCATAAATATTTCAGTTAACTGGTAGTGTTTGAATTAGGAAAAACATCACAACAGACAGGACCTCATCCGGCATCTAAAAACCAAGTGAAAGTTTTGTTCCATAAATCTAAATTGCATCCAAGTAAATTCAGAGTTTGAAGTGGTTTCTCCATTGCCCCGGTTGGATGCTTCTCCCCCCCCTTGGCATACGCCACTGGCCCAGACACATACACAATAAGACAATTTCCGTCGTCACACATGTGTCCCTACTTTGCCACCAACACCGCAGGCGGCTCATCCACCTAAGCATATCCCCTGCACTACTCTCCTCCAACAACATTAAGCTTGATTTTGCTTTTGTTTAGCCCTGTCTGCACAGGCCCACAGAAAAATTTCACTGCTCTGACCATTGGCCAGGTTTAGAGACTGGAATCAGAAATGGTCTTTTGTCTGTCTCTCATTTGAAAATCGTTCAATGATTGTCATCGTGGGTGACTAATTGTTGGTCATTTATCTTCTTTACTGGCGGCGGCGCTTCTTCTTCTCTTTTTTTTTATATATATATGTTCTGGTTTCCATGGAAGCCATGAATAATTTCCGTTTGTGCTTTCTGGGTGTGGTCATTGGCCTGATGGTTCTAATTGATGGATAATTGAAGGCTTCAATGGATAGGTGAATTAGAAGAGGTAAAGGAACTTCTTTCGAAAATTTAAAAAAAATACTCTTTCTTCACTGGTAATTTGATTCTTTGGCTAGGGCTCCAATTCAGAACCGAAAATTCAATTACTTGATAGGCTCAGCCACAATGGTAACCTGAGCTGCACAGAAGCTACGAGTAAATTTTTGTGCGCATATGCTGCATGGCTACACTAACACTTGCCCTATTGTTTGGCTAACAAAACGACCAGGCCAGGCTCATAAAACAATCACTCAACTAGAGAGCGAGAGTGAGAGTGAGAGCGGTTGCAGGTAATTGATAACTTTCAATTTTCCCAATGACCATGGAAACGTTTCATTTTCTGCTGAATTGTCACATTCTTGTGGGCCATGGGAGGGGCCAAATGGGAAACCAACAAACCAAAAGTGAGTATGTGTTTTGCTAGCCATTTTTTATTAACACCCTCCACTTGTGGGCCGCCTTTGACCATTTAGCTGGAAGGAAGAAGTTCAGGTTATTGTATTTGTTTTCAAATTACATTGCTTTTATTTTTTGGCCTTACTGCACTACACTGGACTTATCTCCATTTGATTCGATTATATTTTTCCGCCACTCAACGACTAAATTATTAATAATTAGCCAAACACGCGACGGCAGGTCCCAAGGAACTAAACAGCCAGTCAGCGATATCGCTTGGCTTGAATCGTTTGAGTATCAAAAAAAAAATGAGACCACCTGTCGTCTGGAGTCCTAGTTTGTGTGTGTGTGTGTGTGTAACAAAGCCAGTTCCTGTTCCTGGTGTGGGGCAAGCAACGACAGTCCTTGTAGATACACGCATACCGATATATCGCACAATCACTTCGGGTAGTTTGTTGTAAAGTTGCCAAGGCACCCTGTCGCTGGGCTAAAGTAACACTATGGGGAGCAGTTTGACAATCATTTTCGAGCATTACAAGTATTTCAGCGTTTAGCCACCATAATTATCCCACAAAGCTTGACGATCGGAAATTGAGGAAAATTTCTAATATCGTAACCAAGAGAGTGAGAGATTTAAGTTGATGAAATAGACACAAATTTTTAACGTAGAGAACTGTAATTAATTGCATTACTATGAGAAGGCCAGAGCTACATTACAAGCACATTTAAGACATGCTTCACACCTAGTTCCTGGCTCGAACATCTATTGAAAGAATTTTTTTCTTTGAAAAAAACTTAGAACACCCGCGTTGGAGCTTCGGCAGCAGTAATTAGCAAAAAAGCAGATCCAACTGCCGTTCGATTCGGCATTGTGGGTCCCTGTCTCTTGTGCTAAAACTAGAAGGCAAAGCCACGAATTCTTGAGAGAGGCTCTCGGCTGGCCCTTTGGGGCTGTGTTAAGCTTGCCAACTGATTTTAGACACACCGCATTGTAATATCATCATATTTGGAAAACTTGAAACAAACTTTGAACACAAAAGCAGCTGCTCTTTGTTATGATGATTCAGATGATCAACTCCGTATTGTTCTGTCTGGCTTTCACGCAAACTAGTCCCTTAACTTTGGTTATTGAGTGATTTGCTCAAAGTCTTCTATAACTAGCACACAGAAAATATGTCGATATGTGCGACGTGGGTCTCCAATATGGCGGCCGATGCCAATGACACAAATTTGAATTGAAGCCTTTTATATCAGTCCCCTACCACATGGCAAAATCTGGCTGGTCAATATTTCAAGCATCGAGAAAAATTGTAACTTGACTAAATCTTTACACCCGTTACCACGTAGAGTAAAAAGGGCACACCGTAGTCGTCCAAAATAAATGTAATAGGCTGAAGGAACCTACTCCGGACCCCATAAACTTGATCAGCATCAACAGCTGAGTCGATATAGCCAAGTCCGTCTGTCCTGTTACCGTCTGTCTGTATGAACACTTTTGAAGAGGCTAGAGCTACCAAATAATGTTGTTATTGTCCCTACGCAGATCAAGCAAATACCAAATTATGTCCTCTTCATGGCTGCACAAAAATAGTTGAATAACTCTTAATCGGGGTTGTATGTGCCCAATATCTTCTCAATATATGAGTTCAAAGGAAAAAATAAAAGTTATAAAAACAGTGCTTTCCTTTTGTCAATAATGCATATTAATTAATGTTATGTTAATGACACTTATGAATAAAACTCTAATTCTAAAAACTTACGATCGTAAGATTAAACTATTCCAAATGGTTACCAAAAATAGTTCAATGGATCAATAACTTTTCTTTCTTTCTTTTTCTATTTATGTAAGGGCTTCCAAAACTCAAATATAATTGTTTCAATAGGAAGCAGAAGAGTTGGTATCCATTACAGCTGTTGCATTTGTGATTCGGTAGAGAAAATCAAAGCACCAAAATGGTATGGATAGTTCCCTGTAAAACATACTATATACATATTTATTCTGTTGTCAAAGCTCCACTAACATTTATCAGGAAGATAAGAATTGGATTCTCTCAGTGGTTATCCTTTTCTCTAGCAAAATCGCATTACTTTCGCATTCTCCTCTCCCTTGGTAAAAACTGCGTCACTCTTCGACACTGCCAGGCGATAAAGAGAGCGTTACTTTGTGGATGGGAAAAGTCTCTTCTGAGCGATAAGAATGCGATTCTTCTAGGAGCAAAAGTCTCTTCTGCAGGGCTAAATTTCGTTTCTTCCTGAGTTAAAGAAAGCGTTTTTCCTGGGATGAGAATGCCTTTCCTTCTTACATTAAGAGAAAGTTCTGTCAAGTCTATTTCGAGCACTCTCAATAAATAGGGGCCGCTGGAATTCGGCACTGCTAAGTAATTGAATTTCGCTAATATTGAGAATCGCTTTTATAACTTATTTATCCCTTGAATGATAAAAATGCGATACCAAACATAAATTGTTTGTGTAAATCGCCGAACTAAAGGGTGATTTTTTAGCTATTATCTTTTTGAACACTGGCTTTAAAAACAGCTCACGCACGTTTCGTGTTTTGTTTTACTGTCAAACATCTTCAGTTTGGTCTATAATTTAACCATGAATCGTCTTACAAACGAACAACGCTTGCAAATTATTGAATTTTATTATCAAAATGCGTGCTCTGTTAAGAAAGTTCATCGCGCGCTTCTTTCCATTTTTATGGTCAGTTTAATCGACCCACTGAAGTGGCTATTGGGACTATTGATGACTAAGTTTTTATAGAAATCAGTAAAAAAACCTCCAGGTTGCTCTTAATTTATTAGAACATAATATAAATATCAAATATTTGTAATTAATTTGTTCTAGAAATCTCCACTTGGCGCTCCCAAAGCAATTTATTTAGTAATCCATTTTATTTTCAACCTTCTTTTTGCCATTCAACAAATTAAATTCAACAAAAATTCACACTTGCTGGCCCCAAAAATATTTATATATATGCCAAAAACTGAAAAGCATAAAAAAAATCAAAATGCACACAACAAGTTATCATGCATAAATACCGAAATATACATGCCACATGCAAAGCACAAAAAAAGCGAACTGAAAAAGAAGTGCTAGAAAAACATTTCCATTGATTGACAGTCAAATTAGCGGCAATAAAAATGATTGTAAGGCCTGGGCCATTTGTGGATGGCAAATAATTTATAAAATTATACGAAAGCGCGCACAACTAAAATGCCATATCAATCAAATGAATTATGAAACGGAGGCCCAGATACAAATCAATCTGAATGAACAAATGAATATGAGCAAACACAATCAGTCAGCGAACCATGGCATATTAACAGAGCGGGATGAGCCGGTACGACGAAGTGCTTGAGGCCTCAAGTGCTTCTAATGTCGGTAAACAAGCCAGAAGAGAGCGGGAATTGGTTGGTTCGCTTGATTTGTTGACGGTTTTCGAGTTTTGAATTGGCGGCGCCGACTGCAACCTAATTTCGAATCAAACTCTATGCAGCAAGTGGCGCTACATCAAATATGGCAATCATATGCTGCAAGTATCGACTCAATGTTTACACAAGCCCCTCCGCTCTCCCCGCAAGCGGACAGACACACGTACACAGGCACGCATCATCACTCATACGTCACGTTGTCTGACTTGTGTATCAATTGGGGGCTCCGGCGTTTTGCCTCGCTGTGTGCTTTTGGGTTGATTTGTAATAATAATAAAAAAAGAATACAAAAAATTTGAAAAATGTTCCATAAGCGATAATGAATTGAGATACCCTTTAATTGACTTATGCTGATTTAAGTAATTAAATAAGTAATAAGTTATAGCTTGGACTAATATATAATTTGGAACTTAAGTGATCGCTAAATATATTATCATTTTATAACAAGCAATATCAATCAAGAATGCTACTTCACAGTATATGAGAGTGTGCTTTACTACGTATTTGATACTTAGAACTTGATACCCAGTACGCGTTACCAAACAATCGATACTCAGTTCTAAAAACTTGATGATATTAAGTACTCGACACAGAGTGCCCGAAGCACAGTATTCCATACTCAGTACACGATTCTTATTAGTCGTTACGCTATATTCGATACTAAGTACTCTATAATCAGTACTCGATATTAAGTTCACAATACGATACTTCGTATTCGATTCTAAGTACTTGATACTAAGTATTCGATACTTTGTCTTTGATTCTCAGTACTCGATACTTGAAGCAACGAATTCGATACTCAGTCCCACGACCACTGCCTAACTCTGTACAACAACAACCCGAAACGAGTAATTTTAGAGTGACGCGTGGCGCTGAAATCAAATTTTACTCCACTTAAATCTTCCTTTCCGAAATTAAAGATGTTTCTCATATAAAACTTTCAACTTCACCTAGATAAGCGATAGTATAGAAAGATCTATGGATACTTCGACATAGTAACAAGTTCGACTCAGTTCGCACTGAAATTTTGAATTTTGATAAAGAAATTGCACCATTTTTAAAGAAGAATGGTTAAGACTTACGATTTTGAGCCTCTATAAAAGTGAAATTTATCGAGACGAGTAGGAGAAGATGACTCCGGCTCCCACCATCACCACTTATGTAGTTTCTCCTTCCTATATATAACTTCTAGCCTTGCTAAGACTTCACTGGAGCACCTCTTAGGTTGCACTAAATGGAATGCATGAATTTACCTTAACTCCTTCAAATGTCTTGGGCAGGCAGTTTCGTTAAATTCAAATTCAACAGCAGTTTCGATTTATGATTTGTGGGAACGCTAAGTACAAACTGTTTATCTTTGTCTAGAAAATGCTTTTACTTATTACCGAATTCCTATCTAGAAGATATCCTCATCGCTCACATTTCTCGTTCGTTATCCCAAAGAAAATACCCAGAAATTTAAATTAATCCTTAAAATTTCTAGTAGGTAAACTACCTAGAAATAATCAAGTTTCCAACTTCAAATGCCATGCCTGCTTCTGCTTTTATACTTTAAGTAAATAAATAACAAGATCCAAGTTGCATTTATCAAAAACTAGACTTTTTGTATGTGTAAATGGAAATCAAATTTAATCCAATCTTAATTTTAATTAGTTTATTCTGACAGACTTCTTTTTCTCTATTTAACAGGCAACTTTATCTCTAGACAGAGTTTCAGTATCGTACAAAAGAAAGCTAAACAAACAGAGGGGATGGAAAATCAAAGCATTGAGGAAAACAAAGGAATCGACTGCGATCCGGGGGGTCAAGACTATTTTTTTTTTTTTTGGTAGAAATGATCAGAATGAGTATTTTAAAATATTTACTTAAGCCTTTTGATTTTATTTTTAAAGATTCTTATAAAAAATCATACAGTTTGTTAAAAAAATCCAAAGCTTGAGATTCCCGATTTAATTACACCTTATGGGTGTAACCTTGAAAACTTACGTCCAAAAAATCTTTGAAGTTGGCAGATTATTAAACAAATTAAGTGGATAACTCAAAAAGTTCAAAAGCTATGATTTTATGGCAACGTTTTTTGGGCAGTCCAGGACTTTCTCAATCCAATTAGAGTTGAGCTCTTATATTTCGATGCCGGAGCTCTATTCTTGATCCTGACCTTAGCTCGGGAGAGATGCAATTTCTGATGATTCTCTGTTAAATGACACTGAATGCTAAGTTTAGGTTATTCTCTGGCTTATTAAAATTGGTCAAATATACATTGTCAAAATTTTTGAGGGCTTTTAACGCTTTAAGTTCATAGCCAAATTTGGCGTTAACAGTTGGCCGTACAGTCTATAAACTGTCCCATCCATTAAGAATTCCCAAATTTATCAGTCGCAATCGGCAATCACTGTATTTGCAGCTTAAAATCGGCATTCAAAATCAGTTATCGAAAATCGGATTTATCTGCTGAAAACGCCCATTGATTTTATCTTGTTATCCGAATTTGACTTGATCCCTTATTGGGATCAATTCTAGAAGGCCCGATACTGATTTAATTCGTTCATGATTTGATCTTAAAAGTGACTTAAACTGCCCAATGACCGCGATGGACTTAGTCTCAATATAAAAGAGCTTCCCTTAAGAGCCCATATGACTTTTTTATTTTCAAACCAGCAAGTTCTGGCTGGCTAGAGGTCATAAGCTACTTGCATGCCCCCGGTTCTGTCTTTAAAAGACTTAAACTTCCTCCTCATGCCAGCATTGCTATGACCGTTTTGTAATATCAAGGCATCACAAGTACCAAAAATCAACTCAAAAAGTTGATAGTAGCCTTTGCTTCTATCCATTTCGCCTCGGTGAGAACAGTTTTCTTGCTCCCGGTTACTTTTGCTCTTTCGCTTTTGACATAAGACATATATACCCTGTAGTTCAGCTGCACCGATGCGGCATAAACGAATTCTCTAACTCTTCGTAGTGAGAACTCGCCACCAGACCAACCACCAGCCAAGTATTTGCCTAACGGATTTTGTATGGGAATGTCCGCAAAACGTACCGATCGATACGACCCTGCATTACCAGTCGTTAGTGTGGTGATGGGTACACACCATAGTTCACGTACTAGACTAGCGCTGTGATGCCTTACCTGTCGTTAAAGACGCGACTGTCGCTCAGTGATGCATCAGGTCGTTAGGCCTGGTAGTGCCTTGACACCAGCTTAACTACAGGGTATTGAGATTCAGATTGTATCAAGCTCGATCTAGTTCGATTAATGTTTGAAATTTCATTCCGATGGTCGAGATCAAATCAATCTTTTCAGTTTTATTTTAGCTCGACTTTTTTCTGTGTACTTGAGTTGTTCACTAAACTGAGCAAGTGAACATGTTCTTCATTAATTGTTCGTTTTTGTTCAGTTAAAAGTTGTTAAGTTGATCCTGTTCAGTTGTTCATGTTCACTCGCTCTTAATCTGTGAGTTGTTCTTGTTCAGTCAGAGTTGTTTATTTGTTCTTGTTCACTTACTCTTGTTTGGTGAGTTGTTCAGTCAGAGTTGTTCACAAGCACTTGTTTTGCTTTTGTTCTGTGAGTTGTTCAGTGACTTGTTCACTCAATTTGTTTTCTCTTCAGCTGTTTTTTGTCCGTCTGTCTGATTGTTTCATGTAAGCAATATTCTGGTGAGGCAACTATTTAGAGATGACTAACAAATAGGTAACATTCCGCAGTGTGACCAGCAACGAAGGATTTAAATTAGTTTGAATGATCGCTAATCGTCACAATACCCAGGTGAAGAACTGGTGTACAATTTGAACAGCACAGATTCATCGAAACGGCCTACTATTCAAACCAACACTGATCAGCTGAACAACTGAACAAGAGCAACTGAACAAATGAACAAGAGAACAACTTGAGTGAGTTGATTCACTTTGAAAAAAAGAGCAAGAGAACATGTTCTCTGAAATGAACAACATTTACCCAAACCTAGTGTACAAAGAATGCGAAGCGGACCAATTGGCATATAATAAAGAGGAAACAGGATAAAGCAACACTAAAAATTCTCTTTTTAAGCTTCTACAGGAGCATTATATCTAAGGTGGTGCTTCTAAGCTCGAGGGCGAAATGAGAAGAGAAACGATTACAGGATTAAAAGAAAAAACGATTACAGGGAATTACATATAATTACTAATTAGTAAATTAAAGGTAAAGTTTTATCACACTTATCACACACTAAGTTCTTCCACTGCAAACTGCTAGCTTAGTTTTTAATTTCATCTTTATAAATAAAAATCGGTTGAATTTTGGCATTACTAAACTATGTCCTGAATCCCTCCGGTATCTAAAAGTTTAAATTATATAAATGTATCTTCCCTGATAAAGTCAATGTACCCTTTCGCTTGATCTATAGTTACCACCCACCGCCCAGAAAAAAAATGGGGAAAATTTACGTGCCATCTCTCAATTGAATTGCATCGCATTGACGTTGGCATAAATACATATTCCGTCGGCTCGCTTATAACATTTTCCAATTTGCTGCCTTTTATGCCAGTTTATAAATTTTTAATTTCCATTCGCCTTTTCCATGACGAGGCCTGTTGATTTTTTATGGCACTTGATGCTGTTGATGCTGCTGCTGTTTAGCACAAAATAAACAAATTAAAGAGCCAAACACTGCCCACTGTTCTTTGTTGTTTATAAATTTCCCACTGCTCTTGCTTTGTGTTAGTTTATTAGCTGAGATTTTGTTATGCTCCCTTTTTTTTTATTTGGTCGTGTTGTTTATGTAGTTTTGAAATCGATTTGGCAACCCAACAAGTGTGCAAGTGGGCGACCCAACAGAATTTGTTGTTGTGCCACATTTAACACTAGGTCTTCCATTTGTTAAGCAAAACGCTTCTAATTGGCCGCTAAAATGTGCCCTTAGGTATGTCAAGTTTGAATGAGAAAGTAATTTTGGTGGGCAATTTCAGCGGCCATCAATCAATTTAAGTGGTTTGGTAGTGAGTTAATTTGCGGTGAGCAATTCATAAATCACAGCATGATATTTATGATGTAGTTGAATTTGTTATGTATTTAGTTTGAGTTTAGGTGGCATTTATCTTCAATGATTCTAGCTAAAAATACTTTTTTGCACACAACTATGTCCCTCAGTCATGGCCCTAGATATCAAAAGTTATTGAATTAACTTTCCTTTCTAAATTTAATAAATACTTAAACTATGTTTCCCCAAAATAAAAGACAATCAAATTGAAACAATTGCAATCAATCATTTTTCATAATATTTATTACCACAAAAGGCAACTGACAAGTACCCCACATCAAGAATGCACAAATTAATTGCCTACACGGCATTTGTTTTCCAATTTGCCCTACATAGAAAAAGTCTTAATGAATTTGCCTTAGAAACTCGCACAGACAACTGGGAAATATGCCATAAAATTGCTGCATTTTGTTTTTATTTCGTTTTACATTTTCATTTCTTAGGGCCCATCTTTTATGTATGACGGAAATGACTCTCAGAAACTATGCCGAGTGCTTTGAGGTTTTTTGTAAATTAATAAAACAACTCTTATCGTTATTGTTGTGAAAAGCAAGCTATCAATAATGCACTCAGCAGAATATTGAATTGATAAACCACAACAAAGTTTTAATGAAACTGAAAGTACAAGTTTATATACAAAGTAGTTGAGAGGTCAGATGTCAAACAGGGTTAAGAATATGTCGACGTGGTCCTGTCAACTGTGTAAATGAGTTAACCACGAAATGTCAGCTATTCACAAGCAGAGACAACCACACCTAACCCAAGGAAGAACTAGGATAAGAGAGTCCCCGTCTCTCCAATGTCTAACCACAGACACGCAATTTATATGAATAGGATGGAGTGGAGGAGGAGAACGAAGAAAGCAAATAGAATCAATCAATTTTGGTATGGCAAGTACCATAAACAGGGCTACACTTGACAAAATTAAGATTGCAATATGAGTTTTATAGAGGAAAATATTTTCAAACATTTTTTTGTTTCGCTGCCTCAGTCTTTGTTTTTAGAGTCTTATCTCTTTAAGAGCTTCTATCTATTCTCTACGTTATCGTGCACTGACAGCACATTGTCTTCTTTGTATGTTTGACCCTTGTAGCATTCTTTTGGGCAGTGGCTAGCTCAAGTGGCAATAACTTGGCAACGAAAGAGTTATACTAATGAGAGCTTGTTTGACGTCTTCTTAATGTAGTCTTGTTTCAATGATAAGAAACGTAGCAATACAAATCTTATCGAATTTATTTAAATTTTATTTAGTTGAAAAGTGCAAGAAGTAAGACCTAGAGTACAAAAGATAAGTAACAGCCATGCAAGTGAATGTCAGGGAAATTTGATGGTAAATGTGGACCTTCGATATTACTCACACGTGTGCTCTCTGTGAGCAAAGTTTGTTCGGCAGAAACTCCTTCCTTATGAAATTTCCCTTATAATTCACTTGTATGGCCGTTACTTTTCTTGTTGCTATAGGACTATTATTTAGGTGTGTTCATTTCGGAACTTTTAATATAAAGCACTTTAAAATGGATTACGCTGTTGTCTAATTGTGTTCTTGGGACAATGCCTCATAAGAGAAGTCTTTCTCCTAAAGATAGGTCCTTTATAAAATTATATTTATCGATTGGAAATCAAATATCTTCACCACCAAACGCTTTAAGTTCATTTTTTTGGAACTAGTTGCTTATGGAGTAGAGCAATCTGGAAAATATGTTGCTTCTGAATTGAAATAAAAGTTTTCGTATACATGTAAGATAAGAAACCAGGATTAAGGCTCTATTTCTTTATACCCTGCAAGTCAAACTAACCGGAGTTTATCCGAAGGTGAGGATTTCATGCAGCCTCATAGACAGTATCATTATATATAAAAATAAATGTTTGTCTGTCAGTCCCTTATGCCTGCCTAAACCGTTCATCCGAGTGCGATGAAACTTTGGGAAGTGGTAGAGTGCTTGCCATGTTTCTTAATTTAAGAAACTTGCGAAAAATGGACCAAAAACCTCGAAAAAAATAGAAGAAATGGGCGGAAAATGATGCAAAAACCGCAAAATTTAAAAAATAATACCGTTCATTCAATTGCGATACAACTTTGGGGGGGAATGGTTGGACGCTTGCCCGCGGAAGATTTCTAGGATGAAGAATTGGGTGGGTTTGTGTTTGTCAAATTTCCGATTGCGATGAAACTTTTGGACATCGTTGGACGCTTGCCCGGGAAGGTTCTGAGTTGAAGAAATGAGCGGGAAGTGCTCCAAAAACCGCGAAATTTAGGAAATAATACCATTCATCCGATTGCCAGGTTGCAAAGGATTCTAAGTTGAATTAATGGGCGGAAAATTATAAAAAAATCAAAAAACATTTTCCATTTGAGCCTAGATTATGAAGAAGACTTGATAGACGGCAGTTGTAGATAGGTAATTAGGATAAAACGGTCTAATTGTCGGGAAATTCGCAAAATTTTCATATGCATAGGTTATCATGAAGACAGGTAAATTGAGGTGAAGGTCGAGCGTGATTTTGCATTGGATTCCCAACCATAAGTGCATAAATGAAAAGGGATATAATCTAATAATGAATGTTTGTCTACATGTAAGTCTGTCTCTTAGAGTGAGAGTGTGACTTTTTAGTCGAACAAATTTTAAATTTTAATTTCTGATCAACGCTCAACACATAAATTCAATCATATAAATCCATTTTTGTGCAGTTATGCCTTCAAAAAAACGTTCGAGTTGGTCGTCTACGCTCAAACACAAAAGAAAAAGGCAAAACGAGCTACTGAAACAAACGTGCAACGAGATGCAAGACATCGGAAGCGAACGAGCAACAAGAGGCAAGAATGGAAACTGACCGAGAACTTCATGTGAGAGCCCGAAACTCGGAAAGCAACGAGCAACGAAAGCGAGAATGGAACCCGACCGAAAACTTCATATGAGAGCCCGTGCATCGAATCGAACGAGAGCAAAAAACACGAGAACTGCATGCGAGAGCCCGTGCATCGGAATTGAACAAGACAATTAAAGAACAAGAAAGTCGGTCAAGCCCGACTATAACATACTCTGTACCTGTTAAGTGCTGCTCATTACCGTTGCGATCGGTGCTGCCCATAATTGTTGGTTTTCATTATAACTTGACAACCGTTCATCCGATCTCAACCATTCCTTTGGCGGATCGATTATTAATCCTAATTACTAAATGTGTAAAAAGGAACGAACCTTCTATCTATAAAACTGTGAGAGATATGACGTTTTTTCCAATTTGCGGGGGCGGGAGAGGGCGTGGCAAAAATTAAAAATATACTTGATCTGCCTGCAAATATAAGAAGCATAAGTCCCACACATGTCAAACCTCTATCTCTTACCATCTCTGAGATCTGTGCGTTCATACGGACAGACGGACGGACGGACAGAAGGACATGGCTATATCGACTCGGCTGTTGATGCTGATCAAGAATATTTATACTTTATGGGGTCGGAGATGCTTCCTTCTGGCTGTTACATACTTTTGCACAAACTTATTATACTCTATGTACCTTTGGTAAGAGTATGAAATAATCTCTTGTTTTTGGATTGTTTGCTCATTCAGAATGGAACTGAAACCAACTCAATTAAAAAGAAACTATGCAGTTTGATGCCAGGACCCGAATTGGGGGGAAACCGTCGATTTTGGTCTTGTGTTTTTTTCAACAGCGTCATTGGACATAGTTTAGCTGAGTTCATGAAAAATGCTAGCAGGACGCCGACTGCGCTGTTCAATTAGAACCAAAGTGAGCCGAACAAAAACCAAAACTATTTAATAAGTTTCTTTGAATAAAATTAAAAATGAAAGAGTTTGTGGAAACATTGGAAGCTTAAAACGTTTATATGCAGATCTAGAAAAGCCTTAAGGCACTTAGTACTATTTCAAAGCTCCTCCAAAATAATCTATATGTCGAATAGAACAAACTATTTGGTTAGTTCTAGTTATGATTATACGCAATTTTGACCGGCGAACGTACAAATGTTTTAGGCGTGACTCCAATATAAGACAAGAATGATACTCCAAACGATCAATCATCTCTTATCGGAAAATACCCAGAACGATTGTAAACCTTCGGCAAACATGGAGCAAGGCTATAATAATGAAATTATTATTTGCTTGTATCAAAGTGAAGTTTAATGAAGGGCGATTAATAACAACTAAATTTACTAACTCCAATTGGATATACGTGATATATCCACCTTCCTATTGGGAGTTTCTTTCCTGTTAATAGTAGTTTAAGCAAGTTTAACCAAGAGCTTGCTTTTAAGCTATGAAAAGGATTTCCTTATCTATTTATTACTAATAAGATAGTGTTTTAACGGATAGCCGAAACCTTTTCGCTCAGTGTATATACATATTTAAGTATCGGTTGTCTAAGTGCCAAGGCGGCACTGAAATCTATTTACTTAAGTGTCGAAAAAGAAAATTTCAAAGGGACACCCAGAGTGAGTGAGTGGTGGGGGAGTCATTGAGACAGAACTCCTTCAATTTACTCGTGTGTATATAATTAATAAAAATCTAACTAAATTTTAGCAGCAATCTCAAGTGTTGAACGATTTAGCGAGCAGTTGTCGGAGAAATTTTTTCTCTGAAGAAAAAAAACAAAATTATTTCATTAACCGCAACCCCCAAATAAAAATCAATCAACACTCTGGCTTAATAGCCAGCGAGGGCGCGCGCAGGCTGAGAAGATGTAAATGTATCTGCCAGATACATTTTGGGATGAGCATATTGTGAGGTATTGCCAAAGACAAATTGCTTGTGTCTCTAATTTTAACACGACTCTGGCTGTTGTTTAACTTGAAATTTGTTTTGCCGTGGGATTGTAGAAAAGTTCACACGGCTTTTGTCTTTGAGTTCCTTTTGAGGGCAATTGATTGGCGCACGTTTTGCGCGTGGCCGAAGCCAAAGTTTACACACATTTTTCGCCTTTATTTTTATGGTTTCGTGTCTCACTCACCTAGCAGGGACGACCCAAAAAGGGCAGACAAAGTGCATTCAGCGCTGTGGACTGTTGTTGCTTTGCTTTTTGAGTAACATTTTTCTTTGCTTCAATTTTTATTGAATGAGTGCGCGGCGTCTGTCTCGCTTGCTTGGAACAGCACTTTGTGGGTGCTTAAAAACAGCTGACAGGCCCCACTGACAGATTGATGAATGTTTATGCTTCGTCTTCCCCTGTTATTTCAGCCACGCTCAGACGCTCTCAAGTCTTAACATATTTGTGAATTTTCCCTTCCATTTTTATTTTCGATTTTAATGAAAATATTTCGGAAATGTTTTTTCTTTATTCATTTGGCTTGTGTTAAGATTTATGTCTTGACCGGCTTTGCCGTTTCGGCGGTCTCGAGGTTAATTTGACTGAGGGCTATTAGCCCAACTGTGTGTGTTTCTGTGTGTGAGAGCACAGATGCGTTAAATCGTTGACAATTGAGATCAGTTTTGTGTATGTTTTTTTGGTGTTTTTTTTTAGGAGTGTTTTGCTACACAAGTCAAGAGATTCGTTTGGGATTTGCTTGAAGGGGGTTGAGAAGGTCAGGCCCTCTTCCTTCCATACGTACCTATGTTTAGGCAGCTTAAGAAATTTGTATAGAATTATGTGGAGACACATGGTGGGGAGAGGTAAAGTTAAGAGGTTTATTTCTGTTAAGCTTGGAAAATGCTTGAAATTAAATATGTAAATCGCCAGATGGAGCTAATTAGATAAATTGAGATATTAGCCGAGATGAAATGATCATTAAAAATTCTTTGATAGGTAAGTTAAGTGAATAGACTCATGTAGAAATGAGCTGCCGGATAACTCTGCAGTGGGGATACTGTGGGTAGAAGGTTAAAGCATAAGCTAGAAAGAAGCGTACTTAAGGATGAAGTAGATCTTCTTAATTTAACCATCAAAATCTTACAATCTGTCTCTTCATTTTTATCAAAGAAAAAATATGTTGTTGTACACTGAAAAAAATTTACGCACATCAAGACTAGAAAAGTGCATTTCGCTGCTTTCTTTTTAAAAACTGAAAAGACACCGCTTTTTTGTCCTTTAATTTTTGTCCCTTAATACACTTGCATAATGTTCACCCAGAAATTGGCAACACATGGAACTATTCATATTTGTCCGTCTGACCAAGAACTTTGAACTTGAATTAAGTGCAAGCGGTGTCAATAGTACGCAAGTAAGAAAATTCTTGAATCAAGTACAAACTTTTTATTTTAAGTACGATTTCTTCAGTTCCGATATACTTGACTTAAGTCTGTTTTAGTATATTTTGAGTTCATTTCGAACTATTTTAAAATCTTGATCATATTTCTAGCTCTTAATATTTTCTAAGTCAAGCCCGTTGTAACGACTGAATGAAACGGAACGGAAATATAAGGAACAGTGGCATGAATACCCTTATCATAAGTTGATCAGCGCTTTCGATAACACATTCGATAAAAGCGTGTATTTTAACATATGAGAGAGTAATCGTAGGCAACCGTTAACTATCAGACCAAGAAGGTTTAAAGCTTGTTAAATCCACGTGATTAAAGACAAAGTACTCCCAATTGTGACATTATAAAGTATAGCTTTAACTGCTGTGAGGAATTGTTTCTGAGACCGATCAATTCAAGTAGCTCACACACATAAGTTTACACCAGAGGCAGGCAAAAAATCATTTACATTTTTGCATTGGTCTCAATTTCAGTAGCAACGACTGCGTCGCGGCTCTTGTATAGCTTATACTGTGTGCTTAGATTTTTCCTATGCCCACGAGATAGCAATGTGCCTGCCCCTGGTTTACACACACAAGTTTGTACGTATTGAGCTAACGCGCCAAAACAGACTCATCGCCACATATTTGTCTTTGAATACTCTGGATAAGATAAAGCCTAAATTAACTATTAGCTATTCGGATATTGAGCAGGTGAATCTAAGATTACCGCGTTTACAGATTCCGTTTGTGATTAAGTGATATTTTGAGCAGGTGTTTGCATAACCATTGGTGGCAGCAGAAAGCCAACAAGTGGAAGGCGCGATACTCTGGGCATAGTCGGTCGGCCCAGGAATATACTGCCGGATTTGCTTTTTTGGACCAATATTATTAGTTGCACCTCTGCGGATGCTGTTTGATAAAGCCTTTTCCTTGTTGTAACTTTTTCGCCATAACCTCTCTACACGTGATCAAGACCCGTCAATGCGTCAACATTGCTACATGTGGAAAGCGAACTACAAACTCTTGGAACTTGAATTAAGTAGTTTAGTATTAGAAATATGAAATTGTTATATTAGGTACAGCATCAATGCACCAGGCCTGACTGCACAAATCGCCGTATAAGTTGTAAGTACTAAAGTAACCCAACCTTTTTGTGTTAGGATAATTTCATATGTTTCTTGCTAACTGACAATTATAATTCAAATGACTCCTTTTCGTTTTATAGATAATACAAATTATATAATAAGTGCCTTGAGGCACTCTTGGGCATTAGAGGGTTAAAACTGTTATTTGATGTGCTGCATCCTTATTCTAGCGTTACTATCATAGCCATGAATGCCAAGTTTGTGAACTATTGTTGTTATGAATATGAATAGGACCAAGCTTAACTAGAGAAAGGAAATGGGGGTATCGGAACGAGATAGCATCGGTGATTAATTAGGGCTAGCATGAAAGGATAGAACTATTTTTAACATGGTAAGGCGGGTATTTGGGATAACATCAAACCCAATCGTATCTCCTAGTTCGGTATGACATCTTTCAGAGGCAAGGTCAACACATTCCTCTTTTGTGGTAGCCATTTACGTTCATGAGCAAAAGATCCTCCCCGTCCGACGAGCCCTAGCCGAAAGACTTCAGTGTTAACCCAAGCTTGTGCTCATGCGTGACCAAAGTGATGCAAAACCATATCAATTACAGCCTTTGCTGCAAACCTTTGCTGCACGTATAAAATGTTTTTAAACAATAATTTCATTTTCGCTTTGAACAATGCTAACTGATTGATTTCCAAAGCTGACTAATAGATAGCGCCTCTTCTGTGAACAGTTTTTTATATGACAGATGTACTTTATGTTAATCCGATTTTCATCAAAGTCGGCCAAATTGTGCCGAGTCGGATATTATTTTTATTTGGACAGTTCAAAGATGCTACAATAAAAAACAAAAAGTTTTTCTCACTAAAACAAATTTTAAAGACATTTTCCATTGGAAATAAAAATATTTTCTGAGACTACTTTTTGGAGGTCTTTTTTCTTCTTAGTGGAACTATGGAAAAGCAAAACAAACTTATATAAATGGGGCAGATAGCTTTAAGACTGACGGAGAAGATATTAGAGAAACAGACGGACATGGCTAAATCAAATCGTCTCGTCATGCTGATCAAGAATATATTTACTTTATTTGGTCTAAGACGCTTCCTTCTATGCGTTACAAACATCTTGACAGGTTTAATGTACCAAGGTTATAATAATGTTATTCGCAATTCTTTCTATATATGACTGCAACCTAAAGTCAAAGAGGTCTGGAAAAAACCAAAGATCAAGGAAAGATTCGTAAAAAAAATCGCATTTTCCATTCGCATTTTCGCTCTTAATTTGAAAAATTTCCTGTACAAAAGGATATTAATTCTATTCATATAGTCTCTCAATTGTAAGACCATTGACCATATCTGCATATTTTACAGCTGCTAAAGAAAAAAATAGTTTTGAAAATGGGAATCAGTGAGAGAAACTTTAGATTTTGGCAAATTAGTTTCTTTTATATATTATATGTAATCCGAATGAAAGCCACATTTGTTCCATTAAGGAAGTAAGAGAAAAGTAAAATCGGCTTGTCAAAGAAGACAACAGCCCCGAGGGGCCAAAGCCGAGCCTCTCTCAATCTCTTGGCTTGTGCGCTTCTTATTTTAGCACAAGAGAACGGGACCTACAGTTTAACGCCGAATCCGAACGGCAGTTTTTGAGAGGATATTTCATGGCTAATTACTGCATTACTGGCGCCAACAGCTTAAGAGGTGTGGCGTGTAAATATTTTATTCAAAAAAAAAACCCAAATTCACTTTTTCATTAGATGTTCCGAGGCGGGATCGAACCCACGACCTCATGCTCAGCAGTCGCGCACACTAACCGCTAAGCCACCCCGGCCATTAAAAGCACACATATTTTATTTGCTTTATAAATATGTGGGAAAAGAGATTGACTTGAATCTTTTGACTTAAGCTAAGCTACGAAATCGTTTATATTCTTATCAGCATGAAAGGGTCAGTCAATAGAATAGGTGAATTTAATTGTTTACTAAACTAAACCTCGCAACGAACCACAATCAGTGATTAAAAACAATCAGTAGAAAAAGTGATTAAAGTAGGAACAACTTTTGTTATTCCATAAAATCAAACAGCATAATTTTAAACAGTCGGGCATAGTGTAAAACACGAAGACAATTATAAAATGTGAAAAATATGCATGAGACTTTGGAATAACTGGCTACAATTTTTCAAATCTAAGTCAAACTTGATCTGGGTATGGTACATATTAACCTACCTACATGAATATTTGTGGCTCTATCTCTTATCTATCTCTGAGCTCGTCGCGTTCCTACAGACAGACAGACGGACAGGCTGACGACTCTATATAGAATATCATAAGGTATCGACTCTGCTGTTAATGCTGATCATGAAATATAAATAGTTTATAGGGTCGAAATTGTATCCTTCTCCCATTTACATACATTCGCATAACTTCATGATCCCCTTTTTCCCAATTTTAATGGATATAGGTTATAAAAAAATAATTACGAATTATCGAAAAATAACAAAAAATAATTAACTGTTTGATGTTATTTCAAATGACTGAGAACCCATTCTAAAGTAAAAGAAATCGGCACTGCGTTTTATAAAAAAAATTTGATCCTATTAAAAGTGATTAAAGAAAATCTCTTATTGAGCGAGTTTAGCAGGCTCGAGGTCATAAAAAAATGCCTTTGTTCGCAACTGTAATCAGCTTATGCCTTGATGCACCAAAAAGAGCTGGTTGCCTATCCAGTACTATTTCAGAAACTTTCCAGTATCCTCATTTCGCTGTTTAACTGCCGGTTTCAAGTGTTTTTGAAACCTCGAGCCAGCCAAACCAGCTAATAAATTAAATATTTGAAAGGTCGCTTTATAAATTACAGAACAAGAAAATCATTTATGTATTAAGTGTTTCAAAGTACAAACGGGAAAGCAAAGCTAGCTTCGTCTGTGCAGAAGCTTAAATACACTAGAAACTCTGGTAACCAATGACTTAATTTATAAGTTTTATGTCTTGTGTCAATGGAGTATTAAATACAAAATTTTCGCGGACTTTTGCGGCTCCGACATATGTGCAGTGTGCAGCTAAAAGCTGATTCTGTGCAAAATTTCAGCTCGATAGCTTCAAAACTGAGGGACTCGTTTGCGTAGAAACAGACAGACGGACGGGCAAAGCTCAATCGACTCACCTCGTCATGCTGATCAAGAATATATATACTTTATGTGGTCGGAGATGATTCCTTCTATGCATTACAATCTTCTGGGCAAAATTATAATACACTTTTCAAGTGTATAGAAAGGCCAAAAATGTAGGGCATTTTATTTATTACTTCATCCACTTTCCTACGATCTAAGGCTTCGTTCAGACACACTATCAGGCAGCCAAGGATCGTCATAAATTAACTGTCAAACTTTCATAAGGATCCGTTGAGAATTGTGGTTATGGCGGCATTTTTAAGTTTGTGCAGATTTTTATGTCACCCGTTAGGATTGGGGGTCTTCTTGAGTGATAGCAGTTAAGATTTAGACTCGTCAGATAAACGTGGACATCCTTTATCGCCGGTGTTTAAATATGAATCTGGTCATCTATACCGCCTGATGAAAGGCAAGTGAATTTATTCCGTATGCTCTAGTAGACATGCTATATCTTGTCACTTTACCTAAAAAATCATCCACTCATAGCTAGAAAAGGTATTCCTGTACTAAAATCTCCAGGGATTTCCAATATCCCTGGATTTATCGTTAAGAAAATTACTTAAATTGGTGGACCGAACCTATTTTTTTGAGAAAGTGGTCCGGTTCGTGTTTAGGCACCTGGTTTATGGTACGGTACGCGAGCCCCAAAATACCCGAACCGAACCGGTTCTCTGGGGTTCGGTTCCTGACCGGTTTGCAGCCTTGGTTTTAAATGATTTTATAAGTAAGCTAATTATAAATAATTGCGATTAATTTAGGTTGATTAGTGATCAAGTTTAAATTTTAGCATATTTTAAATTTGTCATTTAAGATCACGACTTAAGAATTCAAAAAAGAGTCTTAATTGAGAATAAACCTAAATGTACGAGCTATTCCCTCATTCCTTATGGCTTCTTATAATAGCTTATAAAATCAGGCCAAGTCATAAACAGCTTGTACTAGAATCCATTCCAACCTTTCCAAAAATCTCAGAAATGTTTCTCCCCGCCTTCATTTAAGCAAAAAAAAGGATTTGCAATCTGTGTAAATAATCGAGTAAAACTTCTAAAGTCAACAACAGCCGAAAAAAAACGAAAAAATCGCAGTTGAAAAATTTGGCTTGGAAAATTTTTGGACGCATTTGCTGACCCAAAAAAAAAAAAACACAACAAAATGAAAACAAGACAAATGGGCTAAAGTAAAAGCAAAATAAAGAACAGCAAAAAAAAAGGGACAAACCCGTTGCCATTGTGGGGATTCGGTGTTTATTTTAATGCAAATATTTGTTTATTTTTAAATGGGCAGCAGCTCGGTGAATTTTTCTTTTCTATTGTTTGTTTTGGTTATGCCAAATGCAAATTTGCTAGCACATATTTTGCCCACTCCTGTTTTTCCTCAACCTGTATATGGTTTAATTTTACACTTATTATTTAATTTGGTTTGATTTCTGTTTGTTTATGCTAATTAGAAAAGGTTGAGACACTTACGCTTCGTTTTTTTTCTTTGTTCTTCCTTTTGATGTTTGATTAGGTGAGATAAATGAGCGATTTAAATGCTAATTAATTGTTAGAGACACGCACATGCACGCACAAAACCGCACAAAAAACACACACACACTCGCTCAGAGAGAGAGAGAGAGTGGGGGCGAGAGATAGGACAAAATGTGTAACCCAGTTCAGGCTTGGGCCATTTGTTTCATTTGTTGGGGGGAGATTGAAGATCTTTTGATTAATATTTTTCTTTCTTGAAATTCAAAATTAAACCGTTTAACGGTCACACAGAAGCAGCAGCAGCGCTCATCACTCGCGACTGCCAAGCCGAACCACAACTCACGCACGAAGCCGAAGCGAAATGTAGGTTTGCTTTCCACCAAAGGGACAGATATGATGATAAAGAACCGGGTGACAATCCAGCACTGGGAAACGTTGTTCTATACGTCCGTGACTTGCGAACCGTCTCAATGCGCGCGTCGAAAGCGACTGAATTTGTGGCAACCAAACGACTTCAGCAGCGCAGTCGAACGCAACTACAACAGCAACAACAACAACAGCAGCGGCGCTGCCCAGCCGAACGGAAAAAGACCGAAGTGAAATGCAGCATCGTTTTTCACTTCGGTATGGCCGAGTTCAGCTCGTGGGTGTGATAACAGCTGCCCGTGTAGGCGGCTCACTGGCGCCCTCCAACGGCCATGGCTGTGTACTGCTGTCTTATACGCTCAAGTGGAGTAAATGTTCGATGTTCGAAGAGGGGCCGCTGATGGTTCGAGTTGGATGTTGCCTGCCGTTGGAGCTACTGCAGTAATGTTAATGCAGCAGGATGAAATAAATATGCTTGATGATGTTCCTTAAAAGGGAATAGGTGTAAGGTGCATGTCAAATGATGGATGGAACGCTTAAATAGCTTTTATTTCGTGAAGTTGTGGTAATATTAGAAATTGACAGATGCCTAGGTTTATGTGAACGTCTTAAAATGTCAAATAGAAGAAGCAGTTTAAGTGAAATTCTGAAATAAAATGGGTTATAGTCTGCTACTTTTATGATTGTGTTTATAAAGGTTTAAGGTCCGGTTAATGTTGTTATTCACACCTTGGTTCTTGGCTTGGGTGAGGTGGCTATGGTTGAGGTGGGAGAATCCCAGTTTTCCACTTGGCCATTGAAGGGTTAATTTTTCCCAACGAACTATTTAAAAATTTGCAAAAATTTGTGCAGAGAAGCCAAATCTATTTCAGAAATTTCTGAGAGAAATTTCAAGAATGTTGGTCATTGCCAGTAGAGATGCTCCTCCTCATCCATTGAAATGCAGCTTCTGCAAAAGTCGAGGGGGCGTGTCTTGCTACTAGGAAGTGACCAAAAAGGGCCCTTACTCACTTTCTAGACGAAGTAAAGGCCTAAATTTCTTGACACTCTAAGTAGGCCTTGTAAAACTGATATCTTACATTTGTGAGTTGATTGACAAGTTCGGTGTTTAGTACCTACAAGGGCCCGGCTGTGGCTTAGCGGCAAGTGTGCGCGACCGCTGTGCAAGAGGCGGGGGTTCGATCCCGAATCGAAAATTCTAATGAAAAGTTATTTTTTTTCATTAATTTATATACCCGGTCACCCCTTCCTGCTGTTTGCCATGCAAAAACTTCTCAAACTGCCCTTCGGATTTGGAGTTAAACTGTATGTCCCTTTCTCTTGCGCGAAAATTAGAAGAGCACAAGCCAAGAGCGTCCTGTTTATACACAAACAGAATAACTCGATAAATGCCCTTTTAGGTATGCTATATTTACGTTCACCGGAAAAATGTATTATATATCAGGGCTGCAAACCGGTTTTGTACCGAACCGGTTCGAACCTGGAACTCCAACTTTAATTTCACTGTAAACCGAACCTTGAACCGAACCTCATTAAAAATAAAAGCTGAACCTTAAAAATTGTTCGATATCTCTTCGATATTCAGTGGAAGTGAAAGGCAAACACATAAGAATTAGGATTAAGTTTATTTTACAATTGTGCATCCGTTCTGCAGAGCGCTTGCAAGCAACTGACAAAGATGTACATAAGAATACAGGGGGAAAGCAATACAAATTTCAGTGTGACCAAAGTTCAATAATGGATCGTTGACAAAAACTCAAACAATACTCCTTCTCAACGATCATATTCTTGACAACTTATGTATTAATAACAACTCATTTCCGTAATACACTTAACATGTTTGTTCTTCTGCAAATTCTTAGTCAGTACATCCGAAACCATATCATTAGTACATATATATTCAAGATCAATTTCATTCTTAGAATATAGTTCTCGGACATAATGGTATTTTATATCAATATGTTTACTACGATTGTGCAAAGTCGGATTCTTAGTTAAGCATTGTGCACTTTGACTATCGCAGTACAAAAAAATAGTCTTAATTTCAATGAAGCCCATTTCATGTAACAATTTTTTTAAATATGTGGCTTCCCTAGCTGCAGCAGATAAAGCAATATACTCGGCTTTGGTACTGCTTAATGCCACCAGGCTTTGTTTCTTGGACTCCCACGAATTCGCACCGCCATCAGCAATAAAGACGTATCCACTATAAGATTAGCGATCTGTAGTATCGTTCTGCGTCCAGTCTGCGTCGACGTACCCATGTACTGGTTTACCCGTAGCCTTATAGTGAAGTTTCAGGTCAGCTGTGCCCTTTAGGTAACTGAGCACACGTTTTGATGCAACTTCATGCTCCTTGTGAGGGTTCACATTTCGTTGCGCCAGTTTGTCAACGGAGTGTAGTATATCTGGCCTGGTTGTTATTGCCAAATACATCAATGAGCTTATTAATGACTGATCGCTTTTCTCATTAACAGGTTCGCAGCTGGCGTCAACACACCTGACTTGATGACCAGCCTCCAAAGGTGTAGCCACTGGCTTACACGTTGACATGCCTCAATCATATAGCATGTGTTCGACATATTGCTTATGCCCGATAGTTATACTGCCAGTCTCTCCGTCAGTAAGTCATCTTTGGTTGAGCTGGCAATCGAAAAGATCATCCTTGTATACCGCGATTATATAAATTTTATCTGCCCCATTTCTAATGTAAACGCAAGGCTCGCTGATACATGGAGTAAAACCAATTTTTCTCAGGACCACATCCAGTTTCGTGTTCCACATTCTACCGCTCTGCTTTAGCCCATAGATAGATTTTTCAGCTTCAGTACTTTCTTGGGGAATTCGTCACTTACGAACACATCCGGCTGCTTCATGTATACGTCTTCAGATAACTCGCTGTTCAGGTATGCAGAGGACACGTCCATTTGATGGAGTAACAACTTATGTTCCACTGCCAGTGCTAAAATCATTCTAACAGACGAGTACCTAACCACAGGTGAAAATGTTTCAAACTACATACTTCTGAGCACACCCTTTAGCTACTAGCCTGGACTTAAAACGCTATACGTAGCCGTCTTTATAACCTTGATCAAAGACTATTTACTGCAACAGCTTTCGCCTTTGGCAAGTCTACAAGCTCCATATTATTGGCTTCCAGCGCATTTATCTACTTCTGAATCGACCATTTTTGACTTAATTTTGACTTTTTGGCATCACTTACACATTCTGGGATGACTATCTCTTCTGCTCTCAGCATATTCAACGTTTGATACTGCTTACGGGGTCGACCTGATAGACCTGTTTTAATTTTCTTTGGGCGACCTGTGCCACGAACCTCAGATACTGGAGACTGCTCATCACTAATGACACTCTCGTCATCCTCAGTATTTTCAACTTCATTATTTTGCCCATCTGACTCAGTCTCAACTTCCGCCCGTACTTGCAGATCATTCTCTTTCATTGGATCCTCACTATTGCCTTCTACACTTACTATCTGGGTCTCTTGGCCAAGGGGCATGCTCTCATCAAACAATACAATTTCTTTGTACTTGCCCCAAAATTATTTTCCCTGCTTTCAATCGCCTTTCGCGACTCTGGACAATATAATCTGTATGCTTTTGCAGTTAAGGAATTGCCTATCATTATATATAATCAATTCCCTTGGCTCTGAACTTTTGTTTGTGCGCCTTATAAAGCCCAATGGCTTTCGAACCAAAAACCTTCAAATGTGCCACTGATGGCTTTTTCCCAGTCCAAACCTCGTATGGCTTCTTGTTGATCAGCGTTGTTGTCTCTGATCTGTTGCGCAAATATGCTGCCGTTCGCACAGCTACGCCCGCTCTACGCCCAAGTGCACAATCATACTTCTGGCCATCTCCACGAGGGTGCGATTCGCACGTTCAGCAACCCCATTTTGTTGAGGTGAGTAGGGTACAGTTAATTGTCTCTTTATACCACGATCATACAGGTATTTTTCGAACTCAGGACTCAAATACTCGCGCCCGTTATCAGTACGTAATCCTTTTACGCTTTTGCCGCATTGTTTTTCCGCAAACACCAAAAAGGGTTTGAATGCGTCCAATATTTTATCACGGGTTTTTGGAAAATACACACAGCAGTATATCGCGAGTAGACGTAAAGTATCAAGCGCCCCAGACTGACGCTTTGTTTATTGGCCCACAAATGTCTGAAAGTATTTAGCCTAGCAATTTTTACTTAGATATTTGAAAATGAGTTTGAACCTGATCGTATGAAGAACCACAAAATTTTACTCAACGGTTTTGTGCGAATTTTCCTGAATCGGAAACAAAAACTCAGCTTCCTTTCTCTTATGGTTTTGGCTGAGCGGCAGTCACCACTCAGGGAGTCAGTCCGAGAGTTCAACCTAACTTTATATATCGGCACTTCAGTCGAAAACTCCCACAATTTTGTACTTTTGAGAAACTGATACAATACGAGCAATTCGTCGACGACTGAAATGTCTCACTCTTTCGGTGCCAAATTCTTTTGAAATTCAATATTTCTTCCATTCCCATTGATTGAATTTAAGGCAAATGAATTACTGTTTTTAAACGATCTTTTAAAGTGTAACCAGGTCTCAATTTTGTCAGGGTTTTGCCTTATGAAAACTATACTTTTGTATAACCTAAAGTAACATGGCACAGCGGTTTCAATAACCGCCCGATACTATCATCAGTAGACTTTACAATTGCTTGCAGTCTTCCATGTCGGAATGGCTGAAACTCGTTGGGGATTCCAAGTAATAAAGCTGGCACATAAACTGTCACTTCTTTCGACCAGACCTGCAGCCTGTACTAATCAAACATTAACATGTCTTTTTAATGTACCTTACCAGTCTGTAAACCAAACGTACCCACAAACACAATTCACAATTTCAACTTGAACCTACTTAATATCCATTGATAAATCCCAACTCCTAGCAACAACAACACGAGTCGTATCTATAATGTAAACGGCGGCACGCCCATAAAACAATTTGCCAGGCTCACCAGAAACCCAACAATAACAAATATAACACTTAATTGTATTAACAGACCAAAGAAGAAGCAGCAGGCAGCAGTAACAGAAGAAGGGTCCAGGAGGGGGTCCGATACAAAATCCGGACGCGTGTCCAGCCGCATGTGTTTGCTTTAACAGTTAGTGGAGTCAGCCAAAGGCAAACAAAATAGCCCAATACACAATGAGTGGACGAAAGGTCTAAAGGAACCAACAATAGCAACAACAAAACCAAAGAAAAATATGCACAGAATAGGCTAAGGAGGACATTTGATTGATGATTTTATGACATTGTTTACTCAAGTGATGATGAGAACAGAGCCCAAGCGACAGGCAAGGGGACACACACACACACACACACAAAAAAGTGAAAGAGATAACAGGCGAGAAGGGATCTTAAGAAATTTGTGTCCTTTAGCCGTGGTGTCGAGTGAGCTCTGAGATTGCAGGCAAAGGCGCAGGCCCGTGCACTGTGGATAGAAGACATGTTCTATTATTTATACAATTTTTTTTAGAATGGCAAAATTTTAAATTTGTCGAAAACAAAACTAAAATTTCAACAAATTTTGAAGTTTTGAATACAAATTTATTTGAATTTAAAAATTTGTTTTGTCAAATTCTAATAGTGGTCCAGTTGTGATAACATTTCTAACAAGAACAAAATTTCTCACATTTTTTGCAAATATTTTTACCCACTGTACAGGCGCCTGTCCGACTATTCTAATATTTTCTAGCCGTTGGCCTTTCACCGCTTGGTCGTGAGCATTTTATGGCCCTCTTTTCTGCTGATTGTTTTCCCAAGAATGCTATCAATCTTTTGCTTATTAGGGATAATATTACAATTACTTGTAAGTGAGATAAGCCGTGCAGGGCAGGGCAGGGCAGGCCAGGCAGGAGAAAGGATAAGTGTTTCACCCTCTTTTCGGCTGTCTCTCTCTCTCACTCAAGTGGTGGCGTTTCGTTCTCCTTTGATCTTGAGCTGTTGTGTAAACAGATAGCACGGCTGAGCGCAAAAGTCACTTGAGTTTTAGTTTAGTTTTTGGGCATCAAATGATTGACAGTTTGGAGACACTCCCCGTTTCCCAGGAAAAAACTTTGAAACCCAAAAAAAAAAAGCGATTCAAACACTTCCTGCCCCCCATTACCTGCGCTGCTGCGCCTACAACCTGTTTCAATTTAGTCATAAACTATATCGCTCTACCTGAACGGCATCAACCCGCAGGCTTCTACTTGCTTGCTGGTCAGCTTTCTAGTCAGGAAGCCAGCTGTTCCCTGGCCACACCGCATGTCCTTTTGTGTCTGTGTGCTGTTTGATGATAAATTAGGACTGAACACCAGGAGAAGGCCACAGGAAAAAAAAAAACGGGAACACTGGGCCAGGCAACATTTGCGGCTCTTTAGTTGGCCTCAACGGCATTTACCTTTCTCTTTGTATTTTTTTTTATTGCTTTATTATGAGCTCGAATGGGTACTGACTAAGCCTGTCCTGGCTTGTTTATGCTGGCCAGGCATATGGCTGTGAGTGCCGGTGATGCGTCGAGTTGTGCCGGCCCATTCAAACATTGAAAGTTTTGGTATTAGTTGACAAATTCAGCATTTTGTTTTTAAACTATTTCGTTGTTTCAACTTTTTATAATAATTACTTAGATTTATGTTTCAGTAAGTTTGGATTTTGGGCTTAAATCATTCTGAAGTCCTTAATAGATAAATAAGAACAATAATCCTTGAGTTTCAGATATTTTTACCAAAAGTAATTAGGCGACCATTTCGTATAAGTTGTTCTAAGATTTGTAGTCATTGAGAGACCGAATAAAAAGAAGAAAAAGTTTTGAAAAATATTCATTAGTTTTCATTATCGTCGATGTCCCGTCGAATTCCAACATAAATCCAATCCATATCCAATGAACAGCCTTAGATCGGACTTACTTAAACTTTAACTGAATTAATTCAAATAAACTTCTAATAATTGTAAAAAAAATTGAAAAATAAATATAATGAAGCGTCTGCTTTAAACAGCAGAGCACAACTAATAATTTGTTAGCCACTTGGCTGCTATTTATACTACCCGGATTTGACAGGTAACCATTCAGTGTCACATATTAGCTCATTACTCGTTACTTATTTAACAGGTACCCATTCAGTGTCACATATTAGCTCGTTACTTGCGAATCAGTGCCAGTTTGCTTGATTCGTTTCCAAATTCTTCTAACACTTACACAGGGCAACAAAGGATAACTTTTTATATTCTGTACCAAAGGTACACAGAGTGTCGGAACCGGCCGGATCGGATGACTATAGCATACGAGGTGTGCTCAAAAAGTATCGCGAGTTTTGTGTTTTTTTTCAAAAATTATTTATTTATTCATGAATATCTATTTTGTCCCCTTCAAAGTAATCCCCATGAGATATTATACACTTGTGCCAACGGTTTTTCCAATCTTCGAAGCACTTCAAAAAATCATTTTTTTTTATCTTGTTCAGCTCCTCCTTCGATGCCGTCTTTATCTCGTCAAGCGTAGCGTAACGTCGTCCTTTCATGGGCCTCTTCAGTTTAGGGAACAAGAAAAAGTCACAGGCGGCCAGATCTGGGGAATACGGTGGCTGCGGCATCATTAGTGTGTTGTTTTTGGCCAAAAAGTCGCGCACAAGCAACGATGTGTGAGCAGGGGCGTTATCGTGGTGCAAAAGCCAATTTTTGTTCTTCCACAAATCCGGGCGTTTCTGGCGGATTGCTTCGCGCAAATTGCGCATAACTTGCAGGTAATATTCCTTATTGACCGTTCTTCCCTGTGGCAAGAACTCATGATGCACCACGCCCCTGCAATCGAAGAAAACTGTCAGCAAAACTTTCACATTCGACCGAACTTGGCGCGCTTTTTTCGGTCTTGGTTCGTGCGGCAGCTTCCATTGAGATGATTGAGCTTTGGTTTCCACGTCATAACCATAAACCCACGATTCGTCACCAGTTATGACCCTCTGGAGCAAATTTGGGTCGTCGCGGACAGAGTTTAACATCTCATTAGCAATGTTCATGCGATGCTGTTTTTGGTCGCAATTGAGCAATTTTGGTACGAATTTCGCGGCGACCCGTCTCATGCCCAAATCATTGATAAAAATCGAATGGCACGAGCCAATCGATATGTTTAGGTCCTCAGCAACTTCTCTAACGGTGATTCGACGATTGGCCAATACCATTTTCTCCACTTCATTAATTTTTTCGTCTGTTGTTGAAGTGCTCGGGCGTCCGGCACGCTCTTCGTCGTTCACTTCTTCTCGGCCTTCTGAGAACATTTTGTACCACCGATAAACGTTGCTTCGGTCCAAGGTAGCTTCTCCGTATGCCACAGTCAACATTCGGAATGCATCCGCGCACTTAATTTCGTTTTTCACACAAAATTTGATACAGGTTCTTTGATCCATTTTTTTGAATAGGTAAAAATCGAAGACGATCCAAAACACGTGCAAGCAAAGCAGCTGTCAACAATTAAGTGAACATTCAAAATGGCCGAGCTTGTCGGCATAAGTGAGAGACATGAGTACCAACATAACGCCACAAAAAAATCGAAATTCGAATATACGTAACCCGCGAAAATTCAAAATTCGCGATACTTTTTGAACACACCTCGTACGGTTTACTGGGAAAAATATGTACCGGTTCGGTTCATAATATGTAATTGAAACCAGGATTTCGCCATTCAAAGGCAACTTTCTTGGTATCTATGCCCTTTTTGTATACAAAAAATATAATGTAGATCATTTTCAGGTTTCTTTCACGATGCATGAGTAATTTTTTTTTTTTTTGGGTTCACAAAGAGAAAACAAAATGTTCCTCAAACTTTTTCCAAATTTTTCCCAACCGTTCATAAAGTGAACACTAAATATGTATAGGACAAGCCCAAACCCATAATAAGTGAGACCAAAATGTAATGAATTAAACTTTAACAAATTCTATTGTCATCGAATGGTCATGATTTTGGGACGTTTCAATCTCAAAGAACTTGTTTTGAAATCGTTTCATGAAAATGGGTTGACCTTAGTTTTAAGTCTGAAAATGGTTATGTTCAGCAGAACAACTTGCTCCCTGATCGATTATACATTTTCAATGATCTTCCTGCTAAACTTCACTGATACGGTATCATGATAGCCAATTTGACGTATCATGATAGAGGAGCATGTATCGAGGAAATAGTATGCTCCCTTTAAGTGATACTGCTACCACCAGCTGCAATTGTGTATCGATAGGCTTCTTTTCGATACCGATATACATTTCTTGTTTCATGTTGCGCACTTAAAATTAAAAAGAGTTTTTAATGGGCGATAAATACATAATTAGAATAAACTTAAAAACTATTAAAACTAAAGTTTGGCTATTTTTATGTAATTTCCATGATAGCATTGAGTACAGCCAATGCTTGCGCCGCCATTATGAAATCGTCTTCAGATTCATGCTCAGCGATCAATTTTTATGCTGAACATGGCCAATGTGTTCAGTGCTGGTTCAGTACTGAGCTGATCTGAATGTTTCTTACTTAAAGGCCAAGTTCTCGGCTTAAGTGCTAATGCCAATAATTTTTATCAAACTGATTATGCCAAACTTGTCAAAACGTCCCCTTTAGTGTGCCTTGTATCTTATAGTTATGAAAATAAATGGACTATTTGGTAGCAAAGCTCATGAGCAATATTCAGTGTCTAATATTAAATTGGATTAATTGAATTGAAAGTCTCAACTAAGCTAAAGCTGTCCAATTGGTTGACCATCAATTAGTGTGATTTCTTTTCTATAGCACATTCCTTTTCCGTTTGACATGCAGCGACATTTTGGTGTCTCGTTGATTCTGAGAACGCCGACCAATGTTACCATAACCACTTCTTGGCATCCTAACATAGATCGAAATGTAAATGATCATCACGTAAAGAACGAAAAAGACGCAGTAGAAAACTAAACAAATCAGAAAGAACATTTGCTGAGCTGCTAAATAAAATGACCGCCTACTGCGCCACGTGTTGAACTGAAATCGAATTGAGAATTTTCCATCTTTGTTTTCTAAACTTTGGCGTAGCAATTAGAACCAACCTGCACAAGGACATGTCCAATTGGGTGCTGTCGTTTTCAAGTTATCCGAACAAACCACGATACATTTTTATACATATTTAGATTGTTGTTTATCTAGCTGAAACTTTTCCCTTTCCATGTTTGGTTTATCACTCAAAGTGGTAACCCTTAACAATAAAAATTTAGACAAGTCAGCTGCAGACGCAGCAGCAGCAGCTCCACATGCCCCTTTCCTCCTGCTTGTTCCACCCCCTCAAGGAATGTTTTGTACATATGTCAAGCTGTCAATGTTTATCTATTTTCGAAAGGTGCCTTTTTGCCTTTTTTGCCTATGTCCTTGACGAAGCAGCCGTGAATCGCTCAGAACATGGAGGATTACCCAGGCTTCTTGTTGATTTATGGGCACACACATATGTATATGCACTGTGAAATACCAATGTGTTTCAAATGTGATTGAAAACTGATAAGCAAGCAGAACCCCAGTTTGTTTGGTCCTGGCTTGTTGTGCTGAAAGGTGGGGCTAGGGGGGGGGAAGGTTATTAGTGTAACTGTCAGCTGGTGAAAGTGTTGAGTGCACGTCCATCAATTTGGGTTGAGGTTGACCTAAAGGGCAGATTGGTAACTGTACCCAAAATATGAACAGCTGCAGCATTTCTGGTCTGCTGATGGCTTAATTTGCCACTAATTTGTGCTTATCGCCTCGTCTCACCCTTGCTTTTCCACAAAATCAACAGTCCTCGGTTGAGTTGCAAGTTTGCATATTGCTTCGCTTGACTTGCACCAGAGACGGTAGGTAGGTAGGTGGGTCGGTATGTCTGTGACATCCATCAGCGTGCAAATCGCTTTAGTGACGCACCGTTTATGGGAAACGGTTGCAACTAGAGAATGGTGTATGTGTGGTGGTATCAGCCAAGCATATTCGGCACTGAACTACTCAAAGAGGTGAAACTTTTTTTTGGGCTGAGGCGTAAAAAAGTAAGCATGATATATTTGTCATAAAACTAACTTGTATTTCCTTAAAACCGATGTCTAGTCATAGCACAGAATACCCAGTAAAAATATAAAAACCAGCGAAACTGAACCGCAAACAGAAATAGCTTGAAGGGTTCTTGTTTTGGTTCTTGTTGTTGTTGAAATTCAGCGTCAGAAATTAAGTGAAAATGAAGTGAGCACTTGAATTTCAATTGAATTGCCTTCTTGACGACCATAAACCCCGAACCCCAAAATGAGTCCAAGAGTCAGGAGTAATAAATAAAAATACATTGTTCTTGTTTCATTTCGGTACTACTTCTACTTCTCTCACTGCTGGCGGGGCAGAGCTCGAGCTCCTTCAGGTAGAAACTGGCCAACCCTCTGGGAGGCAAAAGGGTATTTTTTCCTACTGCTGCTTTTTGGTTTGCGAAAATGTTGACTAATGATTATTTAAGTGAATTACCATTAAGAGCTGTCGTTGTTTCATGCTTTGGGGGTATTTTGCCAGAAGTGTAATTGTATAATTGTTGACGACTCCGGCATTGTTCTGGGTTCTGGTTGTTGTTGTCGCTTTTATGTTTATTAATATTAATAAAGTTGATTAAAAGGCTTATGCAAAACTAAGCACACACACACACACACATATTTGGGCTCTTGCCCTAAGTGTTTTGTGTGCGAGTTTTGCCTCAAGTGGGTAAAATATTGTTGTATGAATGGATTTTATTCGGCTTATTAAGTGCTATTTGACTATTGTTGATTAAGACTTTAAATAGCATTTAATTTGTGTGTAATTTGTTGAAGTTTAGGGCAGCTTAAGCAACTCAATGTTGAACATTTTCTTCGAATGAATCATTCTGATGGCGTTGATGACTGTTATGAGTACATTTCGAGTGGCAGTTGCAACTTTTTGCGTGCTGAAATTAATTAAGTCTGTAAGTAACACACCCTGTCTGTTTATCCCGCAGTGCTTATATGCCACCCTATCTGCTTTTTTACTGCAAATTTTTGTCGGCACGTCATATGTTTATTTCCTGCGTTTTTTTTAAATATGAGTTCGGCATATTTCACTTTCGTTTTCCTCCTCCTCCTCCTGCGGCTGACCCAAGTCAATTGCATGTCCCTGCTCGCATTTCAACCCACATGGTTGTAGGCCCTACAAATATGGTTTTTCTTGTCTCATTGCCCATAAAACTCAATTCCCAATGCATGTTGAAAGTATTTAGATTCGGCGTTCTTTTTATGGTTTACGGTCAACAAAGGTTTGTTGAACTTCTGTCCAGTCTGGCACACAGACACGTGAGTCGTATGCTGAGTCATTTGGCTTGCTTTATGAATTTGGCTCTTGTTTGTTTTTGTTGTCGCGTGCTGGGGATCTGGGCGTGGTTTTATGGTTAGTCAGCCACGTGTGTCCTTGAAAGGAAGAGGAAACGTGTCTATTTGGTTATAAATTGTTAATGATAATGACAACAAACGGAGTTGGATGATAAGATCACAAAAAGTGACCATGAATTCAACGAAAGCATGATTCAATTTTAATGCAGCTGTTAAAGTTTTAGACTAAAAGAAGGATTTGATTTACAAGTTTCAGTAAATTTGTTGAAATCTAATAGTCTGTTGGAATGGAAAGCTCTTTAAGAATCGCATCAACCGATTTTTATGAACTTGCTGTAGGAAATACCAGCTTCCTTTGTAATGTTCTGTGTCTCTGTTTAACATTATTTAAGAGCAAAACAAAACCTCGAGCCGGCTAAAACTGCAGTTTTACTTAGCATAAAGGTCGTAAAAACAGTCACATCTGTACTAAAACGCTAGGCACTGCGTTGTTATTCAAAACTAAACAAAAATAGTTTCATTTATAACAACAAAATAACCTTAGTCAGTATGCAATTTGGCTAGTCACTGTTTTAGCAGTTGGGAGTTTATCTCTCTCATATGACATATGATAAGAAAACTGGGGACGCACACAAAAAAGGCTTCTGTCTGTTTCTGAGCTGCCTTTCGACAGCTTTCTTTCTTGTGCACATGCTGCTTTAGAATTCCCAAACAGGTATGGCATCGCAGGCATGGAGAGACGGCTGCTGGACTAACAATCGACAGGCCAAGATCGCGGATGATGGAGGGAGGTTCCTCTTGACAAGGCTCCACGTGAGTCTCTGTTTAACGTTATTCGAAAGCAAAACATGACCTCGAGCCGGGAAAAACTGCTGGTCTATTTTTTGTGTATGATTGGTTGATATGAGAGTAGATCGTAAGGTATATTTCATACCGCTAAATGTATAGTTTCGGAGGCTCAGGGAGGATGATTCATTTTTTTCTGATGCACGAGGTCGAACAAATAATGTCTTCGCTTGACCGTTGCATCATCTGGCATTGCAGAAACAAGTGATGCAACCCTGTTTTTCACCACCGGGTGAACCGAATCGCAAACCAAACCAGCTTCCTTTTAAATGCTGAACCTAACCGAAAACCATAAAAAAAACAAAGCAGACCAGCTTTTTGTATACTTTTCGTTCAATTGAAAACAAAAAGTTTTTCTAACTAAGACTACTTTTTTGGACCTGAGTCGATCGGAAAATCCTATGACCAACTTGCATGAAAAAAAACATATTACATTCTGTTAATTACGAGGCGTTAATTGAGGCTGAGTTGATTTAGCTCCTGTCTGATCTGTCCGTCTGTTTCTATGCGACCGATCTTCAGTTAAGTTCTCCTCACCGAATTTTTTTGTAGAAATACGCTGCACATTTGTCAGAACCGGCCGGATCGGATGACTATAGCATATAGCTACCAGAAGAACGATCGGTTGAAAAAACTAGTTTTACGAGAAAAAACTTTTTTGTTTTTAATGGGAAACGCCTGCTATACGTCATCCTTAGTTTACTATCTCTTCCCATGATTTCATAAAGTTTGGTAAACTATAGAAATACGTATAGCCGCCATAGAAACGAAAAGTTTTTCGAAAAACTAGTTCTGAATGTTCTAGGAAAACTTTTTTGTTTTTAATGAAAACGTCCTTTTTATTGGCAGACACTTATTGTATATACTTTTGGACACATTTCTACAAAGTTTTATCAAAATCGGATGACTATAGCATATAGCTGAATGATCGGTCGAAAAAGAAGTTCTAGTGAGAAAAACTTTTTAGTTTCAAATGGGATCGCCTCCAAATTTCGCCTTAGAAGAGTCTTAGAAAAACTTTTTTGTTTTCAATGGAAGCTGCAAGGGTATACAAAACTTCGGCCGAGCCGAAGTTAACTTTCCCCTATTTTTCTAAGATAACTTTTATAGAACATTCTGTTCGACCCTCTAAAAGGGAGATCACTGATAGACCGAATTGATCCTTAGCGATACCGGATCGATATAGCCTTTAATGATGACTTAACACAGACTTTACAATAAGTAATACTGTAAGTCTTCTGGATTTGCCCGCCGATCTCTTAATATAGCTGTCATCAATCTGCATTCTTTTCTTGAAAGTTGATAATTGATCTTCTACTGAACAATATTCTCAATTTTCTGTAGTAATTCTTAGCCAGGAAAGTTGTAAGCTGCTTGGTTTGCAATTTTGCGGATACTTTTAGGCATCTTCGACTTCTACCAGCACAGGTTGCCAAATGCCTAAGAAATAAAGAAAGGAAAATGTCTTTTTTGGTGCTTACACTTTCATCCATCTCAGTCAATTTTTCGAGAGTGGCCAATAGTTATTGTTTTTTAAAGTGATTTCGAGTCACAATAACGGCCGATATATTGTACCCTTTTTAAACTTTTTCCTGTAGTTGATATCAAAATACTTCAGCCATGCGTGGACATGGCAAAAAATTAATAGCAACGTATTCCAAGGTACTGAAATAAGTAACTGCACCTGCCTCAACAGACAACAGGCCAGGTTTAAAGAATGGTTTGAGCATGGCACGAAATCGACTTAAGGATGTATTTCTTTAATTCTTTGCTGAACTCTAGAATGTTTTCCAGCCATATCAGCAGCATTGTCGTACGCCTGGCCTCTACAGTTAAAAAAACAAAAACTTGCAAGCTTGTCCAAAATCATTTTTGAATTTCCTTCAGCGGATTTATCATAGCTTTTAATAAAATCTATAAATGATTCGACCACTTCCTGGACTTCTTGGTTATCGATGACTTCATACCTTAATACTTGTAATAACTACTTGGCTTGTTTGGTCCTTGTGAGAACGAAGTTTACAGTGTGTCCCTAAACATTGATGTGAAAAATATACAAAAATATTTATTTAAGCAAATATCATACACATTGCCCCTCGCTCCACCACTAAGACTCCTTACTCTTTTTTGGGACCATAACAATTACTGCGCACTTCCATTGGGAAGGGAAGTGACACAATCGGTTCATCGCGTTAAACAGCATGGCTAAAAACAGGACACCCTTCTGTGGGAAAGCTTTCACTACTTTGCCATTCTTTAAAGGAGTTGAACTTAACATTCAAAGATATAAAAAAGAACAATCGCACAATCATTGATTCTCAATCTGCTCTCATTCACCGCGTATTTCCCGATGTACGCACACTATACATAACACATGGGTGGCTGGCAAAAAAAGCGGACTTAAACTTAAAGATACAGCAGTTGTTGCCGGAAGTCTTGATACCATACAAACCGATCAATACACTTTGCGATGCCAGAAATGTGACCACACATTCTGCGACTGAAAGTTGGATCTCCGGTTATTTTACTTCGGCAATTGAACCCATTACGACTGCATTGGTCATTAAAAAATAAAAAAAAAAAGGACAAAGCCACCATTTTGAATGGCAAATTCCGAGACAAAAATGTTTTAGTGCCTCGAATTCCAATGATTCTCATTCAATCGCATTCAATTTCCGATAAGATTGGCATTCGCAATGACAGTAGACAAGTCGCAAGCCAAGATGATGTCCGATTGCGGCTTAGATTTGGCATGTTCTCGCGTGGGCAAACCATCGAGCTTATTTCTGTTTGCTAAAGCCAAACAATTTTTTTTTAGTTTCATTTTTGCTCTTTGACTCGTGTTAGGTTCATATTTTTTCTCCCCCTTGTCTTCTTTGCATTACTTACTTGTGTCGACCCAAAATCCCAGCTTCGAATTAAAGCCTGAGATTCAAAAAGTTTTGGAAAAGTTCCGCAAACAGAATCTGAGAGTTATCGAAAGATCGTTCGATCTATTGTATTTATTATGTAGTATATAAAGTTGTTCGATCATCGTGGAAATAGTGGAAACGATTTCGCTTTTTTGTAACTTACGAACGGTATTATTTAATTGCAAAGGATGACACGATTGGCTTGAATCAAACACTTTGTTATAGTCTAGCTCTTGTCCAAATGCCGTCCTATATCTTTGCCTAATCCCTTCATACATGTTTAACAAATCGCTATCTTTAAACAAAAAAAAAACCCAAAGCATAATTTAATTTAGCTTACTAAATCCACACGGTCTGGTCACTAAAGAGTCAAAGGTGTGCATCATCATCATCTGCTGACCATCAGTCGACAGCTGCCACTGAAATTAAATCCTCCAATCAATTTAAAAAGTATGAACAAAAAATACAAATAAAATATGCTTCAGCTTCAACACAGTGGAACCGGTTGTCATGCAAAGCAGCTTGCACTACCTCAGTTCCCCCCGCTTTGGGCAGCGACACCCGCTCTTTCCTGTCTACCTGGAACTGCCTTGTTGTCTCGTAGCTGATGTTGTTGTTGTTTCGTTGGCGGCATCTTTTTGGCTGGCGTTCTAAAAGGCGTTCGTGTGTCGACAACAACAATAAAAGCAATCAAGAAAACACCAGCAGTTGGCAATGGGACGGCGATCCGTGGATCCGTTTACTGTTGCACCTGATGATGCGTGGCCAAGACGCGTGCCAAATGCGACAACAAAGGATTTTCAATGGGTCGACGTCTGGGCAGCTGAATGAATGTCTGAATGAAATTGAAAGCATACATCAGGTAATTTGACTTGTGAAAAAGTATCACAATTTCTGATTTGGACACAAAAAAAAACTTTAAAACATTAACGAACCATTTAGAAGTTTGCTCAATAAATTTTTATTATGGCCAATTAAAACCGTATAAAATCAGCTGCAACAACACAGTGTACGGCCAGAGAGACATAAAAAATGAGCACAAATGGCTAACAAATTTCGATTAGTCGAGCGGGGCGAGAAAATTTGTGTGTTGTCATGAGGCTGGACCACGCCTACCAGCCACCAGACCCGTCACCTCCCCCCGGAACCCCTTGGCACACTCATCAACTTCACTTACACATTTGCGCCACAAAATGTTGCCGCTGCCGCTGCTGCAGCACGTTGCATTGATTTATTATGGCTGAATTAGAAGTCAGCAGATAACGAGCCACGAGGCAGCAGCAAGTAGCAAGCAGTCGGAGCTGGAAGAAGCTCAAGCTTCTGCCACGACCAGGGAGCAGTTGCCATTGTTCTAGGCGCTCCATTGTTGAAATTTTATTGTACAGTGGGCGGTGTAACAAATGTCCATAATGTTAAAACATTGTGAAAACGCAACACTCATAAAATCTTATTTCAATTGGGATGTACAACGGTCTAGAATCGACTGGCTGAATTGATAAACCCAAGAGAAGGTTGGTCTTGGGTTCATAAGCTCGGTTCACAATTTAGTATAAAATAAAGATTTCGATAGAAAATTATACTTAGTACGTTTCAAGTATAAACTGATCGACACATATTTGCGACGCCCCAGGGGCGCGCACGTTCAAACCAGTTGCCGACGCGAGCCATAACAACAGCTGCGAATAAGCCGCCATGACAGCGATTAAGCAACAGCTGACGATAGACCTATCGATTAATTCATCGACCGCGCAGTCGACGCCAGCAGCAGTCAGCGGGCTATAAAAGCAGAGCCCCTCACTTAGTGCGCGGGTCAAGTCAACACCTTATAGCAGCAGATCAAACAGTAAGTACCCACTACCAGCTCATCTCTCGGACATCCGTAATGCGGTTTCCGAATCGGTTACGACGCGCTCCACACCAAAGGACCAAGGTGCTGTTTTCGAATCGGTCTTGGTTGGCTCCGGATGTTTCGAATCGACATCTGTGTCTGGACGGGACTCCCGGCTGAATAGCGCCGTCGCTTGCCCGTTCCGACACCCACTGTGCGGTTTCCAAATCGGCGGTAGGCGAGCTACAGGTTGTGCGGCTTACGAATCGGCTTCCTGGCCTGGTCTAACGAGATTGCATCCGGTAGGGTACAGCCACGGCACACTCGGGTACGCGCGTTCAAGCAAGTCTTTGGAACGGCTCCCGGTCACTGGGGTGGCTCCCACGACAAGCATCAATTCGAACCAGGTAGGCCTCTGACTCGATCCCGCCAAGAGCGACGCACGGCATCCGGTGGAGGACAGCCACAGTGCACGCGGGTACGCACGCTCCCACCAAGCAAGTCGGGGAACGGCTCCCGGTCTTTAGGACGGCTCCCACGGCGGGGATCAAGACGAACCAGATCGTCCCCGGCCCGATCTCCCCAGAGCAACGTACTGCATCCGGAACAGCAACCCCGAGGTAAAGGGCCACAACCACCAGCACCAAGAAGACAAAACCGTGCCACGAAAAGATGTCGTTACAAAGTGGCGGCGGCGACGGCAGAGGACCTTGCGGCCTTTTTGTTTGAGCTAATATTCAAGAATCGTTAACCTCTACCCCCTGAAGCCGAAAATGACCGAGCCTAGAAAACTCCCACGTGGGTGGGTTTTTCAACGGAAACAAAACCCAATTGGAAATATAGGCCAAGGAAGTAACCTTTAAGCAGAGAGTAACCAGTCACAAACGACCTGCCATAACCTCGAAACGCTCCTTTGTTTGGCAATTCCTGCTAGCCTAAGCCCTCCTCAACGCGAGGCATCACGAAGCCCTCCTCAACGCGAGGCATCACGAAAGCCCTCCTCAACGCGAGGCATCACAAAGCCCTCCCACGAGGCCCGAGCCCTCCTCAACGCGACCAAGCCTCCAACCGAGGCATCCGAAGCCCTCTCAACGCGAGGCATCACGAAGCCCTCCTCAACGCGAGGCAACGCAAAGCCCTCGGCTTGACCGACTTTCTTTATTGTTTATTGTTGAAGCAATTCATTTTATTTCGGTAGTTCCCGTATCGAGGTCAATTTATCTCTGTCATTTTAGCCTCAAACCGATTTTAAGAGCTTAACTCAATTCTTGCATTCTTGACTTGCTCCGACTGAGGGATCAAATTGACTACCTGGGACTTTTTCTGTGTAGAACAATGTGTATATCTTAAGTTTTGTTTCGTTGTTTACAAAACGGTCATATTCTTAAATATTCCCATCTCTCACTTTTTTGTTCGGCGGTTGACTCAATCGGCAACTTTTTTTCAAAATTATTATTTGTAGAAAAAAAGTTAGAAAAAAACAGTTGTAAGAAAAAGCTAAGTAGATTAATGCCCGATTTAACATCTTCTAGATATCTGCTATGTGACAGATAAGCTCTGAGTTTACTCTGTTACTTGTAAGTTTATGTGACAGATAGGGTTATATAGAAGATGTGAAATCGGCCCTAAGTGCTCTTTACACAAAGAACAAAATTTTATAAAACAAGAAAGAAAGTCGGTCAAGCCCGACTATAACATACTTTGTACCTGTGAAGTGCTGCCCATCACCAACAGGAAGGCCGACGCACTACCCATACAGCCGCAGAGGAACTCCAACCTGCTTGAACTTCTTCCTCTATAAAGGACTGCCAGACCACCTACTTGAAGTACACGATGAATACGAGCTGTCCTCTGACCACCTCCCCGTACTGGCAACACTGAGTCTGAGTCCTCAAACAGCTCCAATCAGAAGCCGAATACTGCTCCCTGGATCTGACTTGCGTAGTTTCCAGGAGGAATTGAGCAACTCACTCCATCTCAACATGGAGGTGCATACTCCGCAGGATGTGGACGACGCGATCACCTTGCTAATGGACAAGATCAAATCAGCAGCCGCCAAAGCAGCTCCACAAGTGCCTCCCCCCTCTCGCACAGCACGGGGAAACCTGGTTTTGACCCCAGAGGCCGAGGGCATGATTGCGCTCAAAAAACGCTTGCGGAGGGAGTATGCAAGGACTCACGATCCAGCCGTTGATAGACTCTATAGGAGGATCTCAAATCGGGTGAGGAAGATGCTAGCCAACATTAAGAAAGAGGCAACGGACAAAATGCTAGAAGAGGCTACTCCAAACGAGGACTCGAAGTACACTCTCTGGAAGCTCACCAGAAGGTACAAAAGGCAGGTGCAGCCGAAGTTCCCGATTAGACAACCTGATGGCACATGGGTCAAACACCCTCAAGACCGAGCTGAAGCCTTTGCTTCTAACCTCGAGGAAAGATTTCAGCCATTTTGCACTGC